>JARPMJ010001151.1:0-55000 GCA_033366665.1 Phoxinus dragarum | reverse complement strand
ACATCCGTTTTCTGCTGCTGTGTGAACACAACCTCATTCAGCTTCTAATTTTGAAACATCCAACACAGTGGTTCTCAAACTTTTTGACTTCAAGCACCCCCATTGTCCACAAAAATAATACATTTGCATAAATTAGTGAGTACATAATAAAGTAAGTAACTCAAATAATTAATATGTCTGGAGGTTAATTACAGTTTTTACAATTGCTAACCAGTGTTTACCAATGCTCAAAGTGCTTTTTCTAAACTCTTAACGGAGTAACACACATACAGCACACAATTAGCCAAAACCACATTTTGTTAAATAAATACAAACTCTACATTTTAAAACGTAAAAAAAAACTTTTTCTACATATACTAACTCTATCAAAACCCAGCATACCAAATTAAAAATATAATCATTCAGTCAAAACTAGCACTAGTTGCCTATCCATCATGAACATAATAGTCAATTATAGTGCAATTGACTGTTCAAATACTATTGATCACATAATGAAAACTGCATTACTTGCGATGTTTCAGTTCTACTTGCAGACAATATGAAAACCATTGTCATATATATATATATATATATATATATATATATATATATATATAAAGATGCACAGTCCAGCACACATTCTTCCTCCTCTCCCCTAACTCTTCTCCTCCATCGTCCTGAACTACTCCTCTTCTGCTTCAACTATTACTCTCCTTCACCCAGACATTATTTTTCTCTATTGTTCTCTCTGCTTCTCTGTGTTGTTCTGTATCCACATTGAACAAAACCCATTCAATGAGTCCCTTTTTTACTGTCTATGTCCAAGTAGTGGAAAAAACACGACAATGCCTCCGACTAAGATTGGATTCAACTATCAATATTTCAGTGATCTGTTACCTAAATATATATGACAACAACCACTTTATTATGCCATCTTTGTTTTCACTCATTTATCTTATCACAAATATTTGTTGTCATATCTACATTATTTCTCATTCTTTTCATCACTAGTTAAATAATAAACCTTATTTCAAATGGACAAAAATGGTTTTAAGTGTCTGCTGCCAGCTGTTATTCTTGCATAAAACTAGCACAATAAATACATATATAATGATAATGTGGCTCTAAGCCAAGTACCATGCTGTAAGATGGCTGTTTTAGTAAATCCAGCATGTGGGATCCAAATGGAGTATACAGTTTATTTAAACAAAATAACATGCAACAATCCAGGACCAAATAATCCAGGCAAAGAATGAGATAATCCAGGGGAACCAGAAACTAAAACAAAAAAACACACACGATACATCCATGAGGAGCAACACCAGACAAGGAACATGGGAAAACACTGTGGTTTATAGTTTAAAATAAACATTTAAAATGAAAATTCTGTCATCATATACTCACCCTCAAGTCGTTTCAAACCTGTATGCATTTCTATCATCTGCTGAACACAAAGGAAGATATTTTGAAGAATGTCGGAAATCAAACAGTTAACTCGTCCCATTGACTTCCATAGTATATAAATATTTATTATTATTATTATTATTATTATTATTTTTTTTTCTACTATGGAAGTCAATGGGACCAGTTAACCGCTTGGTTACTGACATTCTTCAAAAGTGAACTATCCCTTAAATACACAAAATATCAGGGGGTTAACACAGGACAGGTGAAGGTGATTAATTTTCAAGGAAACCTAATAGGGTTGCTATGGTGACAAACAAGGGTAACTGTAGAAACTAGCAAGGTAGTCAAAGCAACAAGGGAAAAGGGAACTAAACACAGGAGGAGAGCACAGAAACAATAGAAAGAAAAAAAAAGAAAGAAAAAAAAACATTAAGAGTCCAACACAAGACGGGAAGATAAGCTGCATGACACATGCATGTGAACACAGAAAAAAGATAAGAGTGGCCATACCATGTCAGCAGGAAATCTGAAAAAAATTATAAATAACAAAACCATATTTACTATTTTAATAGTTTATGATATTATTATGCATAATTCAGTGCACATTATTCTCGAGAAAAAAAAGGTTTGTATTTGTACAAGAACATTTTTTTTCATTATAATAACATGGGTTGCAAACAGGGTTTTACATTGAATGTTCAGAAGGACCTCTGAATATAGTCAACACAATAAATACAATGCTATATTTTAGCAAATAGGCTACTGAATGCAGTGGAATCTTTCAGCTTCTGTGCTAAAATGATTTGCTATCTGTCAAATTACTATAATTATTTAAGTTAAAATGAAGTATTGACATAGAAAAAAAGAAACACTTATTCACAACAAACGGTTAAAGAAAAAGACTGTTTCCTGCTTTGCTTCTGAGCGAAGTGAGAGAGTTAAAAGGATATTTCCAAAAATGTCAAGAGCATGCACTTAGTATGTGCAAATCAATGAAGAGTGCATTTAAAGAAAACATGTTTCTTTAGTTAAATGTCATTTGCAAAATTAAAGCATGCTGTATTTTCAAGACACATTTGCATGAACAAAGAATACTGAAAACTATCAGGAAACAAGTAATTCATTGGATTTTGTAAAAGGAAATGGAAGAGGAAGAGAAGAGTTTTGGTCAAGGTTTGTGTTTAGTTGTCTTACACTGGTTGACTGAGGAGTAGGCTGGAGTAAGTAAGAAAGAGAAGGGCTTATTCATGGACACATTCGACTGGATTGGTTGCCATGTCACTTCAGGTCAAGAACAAATCTATTGATTGTTTGAAACGAGTGAGCAAAACAAGGACAGCATTTTATGATTTAGCCGCAATTATTGCCCCTCAAGAACAATTGCAGAGCTTTACAAGTAGGACAGGAAAAGCTAAATAAACTTATTATTGTATCTAAAACAACAACATGTTTATTAGATCCAATACCCACTAAACTACTGAAAGAGTTTTAAAATGTAGCAGAAGAGCCTCTTCTCAATATTATTAACTCGTCTCTATCTCTAGGTCACTATTAAGGTGGTTTAGATTGTACCTATCAGACCGTTACCATTTTGTCTATTTTAAATGGGGGGAAATCTAAGATAACGTCAGTAAATTACAGAGTGGCGCAAGGATCTGTGTTAGACCCTATTACTTTCAATATGAATGCTGACACTTGGTAATATTATATGAAAACATGTAATTAGTTTCCACTGTTATGCTGATGATACTCAGTTATATATTTCATCAGAACCAGATGAAATCTCTAAAGTTGACAGAGTGTGTTAAAGATATAAAATATTGGATGACCTTTAATTTTCTTCTATTAAATTCAGGTATTACTTATTGGACCAAAAAACATACACATAATCTTTTAATTTGCATCTAGAAGGATGCACTGTTACTTTATCCAGAGTAAAATACCTGGGTGATGTATTTGACAGCAACTTTGTCTTTCATAAACAGCCTTCCACCTCAGACACATCGCTAAGCTACAGAACATGCTATCTGTCAACATAAGTTCCTTATCGATTACAAAGTATTGCTACTGACTTAAAAGGACCTAAATGGTTCAACTCCTGTGTATATAATTTATCTTCTATCGCCCTACAATCCATTAAAGTAGTCTGTAATTTTCCACTAGTCAAGGGTGTAGAATTTTTTTAAGCAGTGGAGTGAATATAGTGGGGGAAAAAAAAAGAGAGAGAGAGAGAGAGAGAGAGAGAATGTGTGTGTTGAGTTTTTCAGAATTTTGGCTCCTACACTCTGGAACAGCAGTCCTGAAGATTTGCAGGGCTTAGAGACACTATCTCAGTTTAAATCTAGACTAAAGATACATCTCTTTAGCCAAGCATTCACGTAATACATTTCATAACTTTGTACTCCAGTTATATCAGATCAAATGTATGTGATTATGTTTGCTTGAAATGTTGTGAACAGCAGCTACACTAATTATATTCCAATGCTTTTCTGTTTTATCTTGGGATGCCCATCGTGAGGTCCTGAGGTAACTAAAGTCTACACCAGCTCCAGTTTGGATCCAGCCTCTTACAAAGACTTCAGATGCCCCAACACCTGTGAAGAGATGACTTCAGATGATGCAAACTCTAAATCAACATGCACAGATTCAAAATTGTCTATATATAATCATTATGTTCACAACTTGTAATAATTACTTCAATGAGCTCATTGTTTCTGCCAAAAATGCATGATGTTAGCTAATTGCGTGATTTGTACATTTCTGAAATACAGTCAGTCACCTCTAATAACAGAACACTCTAAATTGTATGTAGATGTCACAGGTCGGGGGGGTCAAGCCGGACTGCACCCACCCCTGAAACCCAGGACCACCTCGAGGAGCGTACCAGGAAAACCAGACAGACGAGAGAATAAAAGTTTACAAGGTTTATTTTGTTAAAATCAATTAAAAGTCTCAGTGTTAATTCTGTGTCTCCCAACCAGAACGGGATCGGACTGCGGATGCCGGGAGGGCGTGGAGTTCCCTTCGGCAGCTCGTGCCTGTGCGTGGCCGGTCAGGGAAAAGAGGAGTCGGCCACCCGTCCACTGAGTGGGGGAGTATCCTGGTAAGTAGACTTATAGCTGCTTTAGTCAAGACGATGCAAGGAATATTTCTTATGTCCACCTCTTTTCACAGTGACATCACATACGGCGTGGGCCAGGAGGATCCTTCAATCTGCACAGCAGAGTAAGTAGTTCAACAACAAGTATATGTTCTTGGAATGAATGAGGGGGCTTACGACTGGGAGATGCTTCGATCCAGATGAGAAGAGGAATAACTCTGGTGTCCACCTCTCTTCACAGCGACATCACATACGGCGCTTGGCCAGGAGGATCCTTCAATCTGCACAGCAGAGTAAGGAGTTTAACAACAGGTATATATTCTTGGAAGGAGTGATGGGGCTTACGGCTGGAAGATGCTTCGGTCCAGACGAGGAAAGGAATAACTCTGGTGTCCACCTCTCTTCACAGCGGCATCACAGACGGCGCTTGACCAGGAGGATCCTTCAATCTGCACAGCAGAGTAAGTAGTTCAACAACAGGTATATGTTCTTAGAACGAGTGAGGGGCTTACGGCTGGAAGATGCTTCGGTCCAGACGAGGAAAGGAATGACTCTGGTGTCCACCTCTCTTCACAGCGACATCACATAATCTGCACAGCAGGGTAAGTAGTTCAACAACAGGTATATGTTCTTAGAACGAGTGCTGGGGCTTACGGCTGGAAGATGCTTCGGTCCAGACGAGGAAAGGAATGACTCTGGTGTCCACCTCTCTTCACAGCGACATCACATAATATGCACAGCAGGGTAAGTAGTTCAACAACAGGTACATGTTCTTAGAACGAGTGCTGGGGCTTACGGCTGGAAGATGCTTCGGTCCAGACGAGGAAAGGAATAACTCTGGTGTCCACCTCTCTCTCACGGCGACATCACATACAGCGCTTGACCAGGAGGATCCTTCAATCTACACAGCAGAGTAAGTTAATACATATACACACGATCTTCCAGCAGGTAGGGAGGATCTTCACACTGAACGCCTGGATTGTTTTGTTACGGTGACAGTGGTGGGCTTTCGAGATGGTGAGCGTACGGCATTAACTCTGCATATATTCCCCACACCCTGAAACTTCACTTCAAGCAATGTCTTGTGCAAACACACCACTTCAGGCACTGCATATCCACTCTTAGTGACAAATAGAGCCAGCACTCACCCAACGATTGCTCCTTCCACTGTCAGGCTGGAGTCCCACCCAGTAGCGAGGGAGTGCGAATGCCTCCTTACTGACCCGGGGACCAAGCGTTTCCTTGCCCACACTCGAAGGAGAAGACGAGAGTTCAACGGATCCCTTAATCCACACACTCTCCGGTGATACAACCCTCGTGATCAATCCACTTCACAACGTTATATCAATCTCAGTGCAGGTACATGCATTCAATCAAATTCCCGATCATATTACTTATCTTCCCTCAGATGATAATGGCGTGGCTTGGTCTGCACTTGGTCCTCGTAACTCACTCTCTTTCCGTCCTCAGTATCTCCACTCGATCGCTGTTATATCTGCCGCACAGCCGAACGGCCAAACCCCGCAACAATCCTCAGATGCCTTAGCACGCCAGCCCAACCGTCAAAGAGATCCACTTCTCTCAGGGGAACACATCCGACAAAAAGGACAACCAGGAATAACGACCGGGAGAACGAACAACCCGTGGGAATCACCCCGTGGGGATCAACGACTTCCTGGTCTCTGCACTTCCTTATTATACGGTTACTCCGCCTCTATAATCCTCGCGCAGATCCCAACATCTAACCCTCCGCACCAGATGTCAATCCGTCATTAGCGTTGTTATGGTGACATTATGCGCAACCCGGAAATGGACCGGTGTTACAATAACACCGTCCCGGGGGGAACACAATTCCAGCGGGACTCAGTTCCGCTTGCCTTTCGTCACCCCGTGACATAGACATGCATTTTCTATAAAGCTGCTTTAAAACGATATGTATTGTGAAATCCGCTATACAAATAAATGTGAATTGAATTGAATACAAGCACATAAATACAGTCAAACACAAGCCCACACACAAAGTAAAAAAAAAACAAAAAAAAAACATACAGTGTAAATTAATCAGTCATATGACTGCAGATTCATGAATGCAAAACTGAAACACAGTTGTTTCCATTTTTTCCTTCTACTTCTTATTTGTCTGATTGTGTTTGTGTTGTCAAAATGCAACCAAGCATTTCCCAGCATTCCTTGGATATTTGAGCTGACAACCACCTTGTTTTGACCTTTCCAATTAGGTTTTATCAACAGCCGCAGCACATCAGTGATATACTCCCTACTTGCTTCTGTCTCTCTCTCTTCTCAAACCTCGAAATAAACAGAAATATTGCCATTCTTCTTATGATGTAACAAGTACATTAGGTGTTATAGAAAGTGTCCCCAATTCCGGCTGACCTAATCTATGCAGCCTAATAATCATTTAAGTGTTTTGAATAATATAAATGCATAATGCTCTATATGAATGCCAGGTAAAAGAGATGCGTTCTTAGTCTAGATTTAAACTGACTGAGTGTGACTGCTTCACGGACAATGTTAGGAAGACTGTTCCAAAGGTGCTAAATAGGAGAAGGATCTACTGCCTGCAGTTGATTTTGATAGTCTAGGTATTATCAACTGGGCAGTTTTGAGACCGCAATAGACGCGAAGGACTAAAATACACTAAGAGCTTGCTCAAGCACTGGGGAGCTAAACCATTTAGTGCTTTGTAAGTAGTCAGCAATATAAAAACATTTACACAATGTTTAATAGGGAGCCAATGTAGTGTTGACAGAATGGGGCTAATATGGTCATATTTTCTGGTTCTAGTGAGAACTCTAGCTGCTGCGTTTGGACCAGCTGTAGTTTGTTTATTAAGCGTGCAGGGCAACCACCCAGTAGAGCATTACATTAATCTAGCCTTGAGGTCATGAACGTATGAACTAACTGTTCCGCATTTTTCATTGAAAGCATATGTCGTAATTTAGATATATATTTTTAGATGGAAAAATGCGGTTTTACAGATGCTAGAAACGTGGCTTTCAAATGAAAGATTGGTATCAAAGAGCACACCCAGGTTCCTAACAGATAACGAAGACTTGACAGAGCAGCCATCAATTGTTAGACAGTATTCTGGGTTAATACGTGTTAATGCAAGTTTTTTTTTTCTCCAAAATATTAGAAACTCTTTTTTTTCAGAATTAAGTAGTAGGAAATTACTAGTCATCCAAATTTTTATATCAGCTGTGCATTCCGTTGATTTTGTGAATTGGTAGGTTTCGAATAAATATACAGCTGAGTATCGCCGGCATAACAGTGTAAGCTAATTCCATGTTTCCTAATGATATCTCCTAATGGTAGCATGTACAGAGTGAACAGCAGCGGTCCTAGTACTGAGCTTGTTATCGATAAGACATCTCTTCATTTACTGCTACAAACTGATAACGGTCAGATAAATATGATTTAAACCATGCTAGTGCAATTCCACTAATGCCAACAGAGTTTTCTAGTCTATTTAAAAGGATGTTGTGGTCAATTGTGTCAAATGCAGCACTTAGATCGACTAACACTAAAAGAGAGATACAACCACGATTGGATGATATGAGCAAATAATTTGTGACTCTAACGAGAGCTGTCTCGGTACTATGGTACGGTCTAAATCCGGACTGGAAATCCTTGCAGATATAATTTTTTTCTAGAAAGGAACACAGTTGTGAGGATACTGCTTTTTCTAATATCTTTGACGGAAAAGGCAGATTCGAGATCGGCCTGTAATTGACTCATTTTGAATGATCAAGTTGCGATTTTTAAACAAGCGGTTTAATCATAGCCAGCTAAAAGGTTTTTGGTACGTATCCTAGAGACAAAGACAAATTAATGATATTAAGAAGAGGATCTATGAGTATCTGTCATGATTCTGCCCTCGTGTCCTTGATTTTCTCTAGTCTTGAGGCAGGATCATGACAGACCCATGTTTTGTGTGCAAGCACATGGCCTTGTGTTTGGGCTGTGTGCTTGCGTTGTCTCGTCACTTAACCCCGCCCCCTTGTTCTCCTCGTTAGCCTTCATTGTTGTATCAGTTTCACCTGTTGCCAATTATTAGTTTCTCCCTATTTAATCCCCTTGTGTTTGCTGTCCTGTGCCGGTTCATTATCTATCTGTGATTGTCATTCTATGTCAAACTTTGTGTGAAACTACCCGTGAGTATCCTGGTTAAAGTCTTGTCTGGAAAGAAGTGTTTGTTCCTGTCTTTACTGTTAGTTTAGTGTCTAGTTTATTGTCTGAGTCTTAGTCTAGTGTTGTCAGTCTAAAGTAGTCTATCCTGTCTTGTTTTGCCCCCTCGTGGGTTTTGTTTTCTCTGTTTTTTTGTCTTTAAATAAACGTTGTGTGTTGCATACTGTCTGTGCTTGGGTTCATCTGCTATCCACATAACAGTATCCAGTAGGTTAGTCGGTATAGGGTCTAACATACAAGTTGTCGATTTAGATGAATTAACGAGTTTGCAAAATCTTTACTCAGGGAGACTACAATGCTCTCGCTGATGCGATACTGTAGTAGACGGTTGCATAGTTATAATTTTGTCCCTGATATTATCGATCTCATAAGTAAAGAAGTTCATAAAGTCATTGCTGCTGTGTTGCTTGGACACTTCTGGGCTTGAAGCTTTCTTTTTCGTTAGTTTAGCCACTGTTTCAAATAAATACATCGGATTGTGTTTATTTTCTTCTAATAAGGTTGAAAAATAAGCAGATCTAGCAGCTTTTAAAGCCTCTCTTTAAGCAATCGAGCTCTACTTCCATGAAATCCTTAATACCTCTAGTACTTCTATATTATCAAGGATGCAGAGATGACGAAACCGATTAGAAAGATAATTTATAAAGCAATCTTTAGTGGCAGAAGTGATAGGTCTAACATATTTATAACACAGTCGGCTTTGCAGCCTTGGCTAAATGTAATTTACATGAGACTAGTAGAATGTAATAGAATTGCCAATAACTAGGGTACTTTCAACAGGATTCTCAGTGGGTGTTTCACTGAGTGGGGAGAACCTGTTTAATGTTGTAATCGGAACGGAAGAGCAGTGTTTTGTCCTGTGACTACAGTGTCTCACGGTCACCCAGTTGCCCTGTTGCACGGGCTCTTCAGCCGGAACCGAACAATGTACAGAGTTCACTAAGCTAGTCGCATCTAAAGCAGTATCTAAAGCGCTTGCACTCTTACTATCCTCAATTAAAGTTTGGATGAGTGTCTCTAGTTCTGAAATCTTCTCTGTTAGCCTGACTGTCTCCCTGCATTTATCACATGTAAAGTCATCGGACCTGACAGAGAATGCTATACTATACGTGACATTAAGTGCAGGTGACAATAACAGGAGAAGAAGTCACCGTGTTTGTTGAGTGATCCTACTCACCGAAGTTGTTTGATAGTTCCGAAAAGGAGCGCGCGCGTGCGAGAAAAAAAAAGACGGCAAACACAGATGACAGATTAACAGGCTAGCGGAAGGCTAGCGCGTTTTGCGAGTGATAGTGATTTAGATAAAGCTAGCTAAGTCAGATCAATGTGATAACCAGATATCTGATATTATCTAATTCTGTCTGATGAGTACGATATATTTACAGATATGAACAAAAAGGAATGATAGTAAATAGAGATTAAAAATGGAAAGCTATACAGACGCAAGACAGCGAGGCAGGGGGAGGGCTCCGAGTTCAGAGATGAAGCCTAGCGCAAATTCTGCCAGGAAGACTCAATCTTTCACGTCACTTATTACCTTCTCATCTATCCAATCATATCATAATAGCCAGCATAAAAGGGTGGTACTTACACTTGTCTGAGTTCGCAGATGCTGTCGCTTCAACCACCTCCATCCTCCCCAACCACCACCAAGTCGGGACCTTACTCCATCCCCCCCAACGCCACAACGTCGAGTCGTTTCCCCAGCCTGCCGCCTTACAGATATCTTGCAAGGCAATCCCACTAGACCAATCCCACGATGAGGCCATGCCTCTTGTGAAGTGCGCTCTGACACCTAACAGACACTGCAGGCCCTTAGAAGTGTAAGCCAGCGCTATAGCATCAACTATCCATCTGGATATACTCTGTTTCGACGCAGCTAGTCCCTTAGAACTTCCGCTGAACGAAACAAAGAGCTGCTCCGTCTGTCTGAAGACAGTCAAACAAGACACATAAGTCCTTAATGCCCTGACCGGACAAAGGAAGCTCGCGTCCTTTTCCTCATTAGAGACCGGCAGGGCCGACAGGAAAATCACCTGTGCCCTAAACGGTGTGTTGAGGGATTTAGGAACGTACCCGTGCCTTGGTTTGAGTATGACTTTTGAGTAATTTGGCCCAAATTCCATACACGTCGTGTTCACTGAGAGCGCTTGCAAGTCCCCTTTATGGTTTACCGAAGCGAGAGCCAGAAGAAACACTGTTTTGAAAGACAAGTGTTTGATAACGATTGGATTGGCTCGAATGGGGCACCTTTCATGGCTTCCAAAACTGTAGAAAGGTCCCACATGGGGACTGAGGGAGGTCTGGAAGGATGACCAGATCGTTCCGTCCAAGTGACTGGCCAAGCGTCAGTTTGGTAAACGCTGCTATGGCCGCCACATAAACCTTGAGCGTGAATGGGGTTCTGCCCTTATCCAGTAGCTCTTGCAGGAAGGAGTGCACCAGCTAGAGAACACAGACCATTTCGAGGAATAGAGCCGTCTTGTAGACGGGGCCCTAGCCTGCGTGACCGTGTTTAACACTCCCACCGGGAGGTTAGCGGGTACCCATTGATGGCCCACACATGTAGGGACCAAAGCTCTGGGTGAGAATGCCAGATCGAGCCCTTGGCCTGAGAGAGGATGTCCCTCCTCACTGGTATCGGCCATGGAGCAGTGCTTGTCAGCTGCATCAAAACTGGGAACCAAGCCTGGTTCTTCCATAATGGAGCCACAAGAAGCACTGAGCATCCGTTTTCCCTGATTCACTCTAATACCTGAGGCAGGAGCATGACAGGGGGAAAAGCATAGAGCGGGCAGCGGGGCCAGACGTGGGCCAGCGCATCCCTGCTCTTGGAGAAAAACTCCGGACAGTGAGCGTTTTCTTGAGATGCATACAGGTCTACCTTCGCCCTGCCGAATGTCTTCCACAGCTGTTGGGCTGTCTGCTGGTGTAGAGACCATTCGACCGGAGAGCTTCGGTATGCTGTAACATAGACGCCGTGCTTGCAGCATTTGATGGGCCGCTACAGATGGGCCGCTACAGCTTCTTCCACATGAGAAGAGAATGGTATCATCTGTCTTTAGCACCGTCCACCACGGAGAATGCTGCTGAGACAGAGGTATGCATTCTGGCTGAGAAGGGGGCTTTCCAGGACTTCACGACTTCTTCATGTAGCTTAGGAAGAAAAGACGTGGGTCTTGAAGACGGCGAAACGGGGTCCCCTTGCAGGAAACATCCATCCAGCCGGTTGTGTGCAGGCACCTCGGGCGTCGACCACTCAAGGCCAAGGCTCTCTACGGCCTGCGTGAGCAGACGCATTAGCTCAGTTTCAAGAATCCGCATCCGCTTTTACGGCGCGGCACCGCAGCGGACGGAGGTGCAGTCTCGGCAAAAGATGCCATGCGAGTCCTCAGAGTCACCATGGGCATCAGCTCGCAGTGAGGGTAGCCGCCGTCAGCGAGCGCGAGAGCTGCGTTATCCTCACCCAGGCAGGAAACGCAGATGACATGGCGGCAGGCCCGTCGCGACAAGGCAGGCAAACCAAGCAATTGCTTGGGGCCCCGAGCTGGCCTGGGGCCCCAAGACAACGACTGGTTAAGAATAAAATGCAACGACAAACTGCGTGAGCACCCCTTTGATAGTCAATGCAGTAAAGTGCAATGACACTGTTATCGGGATACCCCTCAAGAGGGCCCCTCTCGCTGACAGCAGCCAGCCAACCACGCGATCTCTGCGGCCGGCAAAATACAAAACCTCCTCGGTAGTCATAATGAAGCGGAATTATGCTTCAGGAAGGCAGAAAAGAAAAAGAAAAACAAGATAGTGGTAAGTGATAAATTACACTGGATAAAATAGCTCTACTTGTCTTGTACAAATGGTGTAATTTTGCAGCAGGTAGGCTAGCAAAAATATGTTTATGTTAGCTAACTTAACGTTACCTGCCTGACGGCAAATGCTGCTGGTAACGAACAGTTAGTGCAACTTTTCTTTTGCTGTAATATGTTTCTTTAACGGGATAAGGAAGACGCAGATCTGTTCCAGAATCACTGTTTATCGTATTTAATGACATGACATTGCTATAGCTTGTAATAGGTTTTGATGAAAGTGGCATAGCATGCTAAAGCCTACTAACTATTCCACCGTGATAATCTATTTATGGGGGTTAGGAAAACCACACAATACATTCTGTGCATCAAACATTAGCTTGGGATGATTTTAAGCATTGGTAGGCTAGTTGTGAAAGCAGCTGCATCCCTTCCCTTCTAATATCAAAATATGGAAATGCTAACATATCTTTTCGGTAACACTATAATAACCATCATTAATAGATGGTAAATTGTTAGTTATTTAATCTTTAGTTAATTGTCATTTAACAGTTAGCAAACAGTCTTTTTAACCATCTATAAACAGTATTTAACCAGAAAGAGGCAGAGGAACATGATTTTTTCATAGCTTATCTTAATGTGCTAGTGTCGTGTGATATACGGTAGTAACAGTTTACGCAAATATGACATTATTTTTATAAGTTACCAATGGACCTTGAACAGTTACTTTATTCTGTGTGGCAATTTTTACACTGTTACATTTTGAAGTACAGTATCAGGACAACCCACGTGTTTTACTGGTACTGTTTATTAACCATTTAACAAGGTATTATAGTCATCTGTCGCAACTTTATAATAACCTTCCAGATAATGTTTATAGACAGTTTACAAACCAACTAGTAACCCTTAACAAAGTGTTAGGAATATCTGGTCCGTCTATCTATGTAATGTTTATAGATGTTTAAAAAAAATGGTTCTTTAAAGGTTTACAAACATTTTTTAATCATTACCCGATACCTAATATATTATATGATAGACATAATGTGTGTTACAATAAACTGTTAATTTACAGCACTATTAATAATTATTAAACATTATATAATAATAATTGGGGGGGGCCTCCATGTCCATTTTGCTTGGGGCCCCCAAATTCCTTCAAACGGCCCTGCATGGCGGTCACCGTCGCTGAGTGGGGCTCGACATGAGCCACAGAAGGTACGAGGCATCTTGGAAAAGACGCTCGGCTCTTTCAGGATGAGAGTGTGAGTCGCAGCGGCGAACACACACACTTAGCAGAGAAAAAAAGGATATAACACGCCGGATAGCGTAGCAGGTACGGCTTCTTCCTCTAAGGATCCAGCGATGCGAGAGCTTCGCTGAAGAGATGAAAATCAGAGTCTACCAGCCTGTCGAGCTATATTTATAGGCCCAAGCCACGCCTGTTTCGGCGTGACGTGACGTAGTGGGCGCGAAGCGCCCCCATTGGATCTGACGTCACGAGAGGCCTCTCGTACTGCGTAATATCTTACGATAGGGGAAAAAAGTTTTTCCCCTAGCGTAAGAGATCACGCAGTATGAGACTACTCTCGTAAGAGAACTCAGCATCTGATGAAAGTTTGCAGCATCGGACAGGTGAGCCCCATCAGCAGTCAAAACGGGGGAGCGAGCAATTCGCCTGACCATATGAGGGTCCACGCAGCAACCGACGGGAGCCTGCAGCTCACAGCATCAGAGCCCCGCCAGTCGAACGGGGATGCGACGATTCCAACTGCCCAACCAGGAGATCCCATGCAAAACTTCTGCAGGAGACTGCAGCTCACGGTATTGGATGGGCGCGCCCTGCCGGCAGTCTGCAGGTATTATAAGCAATTCTAACCGCTCGACCGTGAAGGCCCACACAGCATCCGAAGGAAGCCTGCAGCTCACAGCATCGGACGAATAAGACCCGCCAGCCAAACGGGGGTGCGAGTGATTCCAACTGCTTGACCTGGAGGGCTCCCGCACATCTGATGGGAGGCTACAGCTCACAGCATCGGATAGATACCCCATCAGCAGTAGAACAGGGCAAACGTGATTCTAACCCGTCTGTCCGGGAGGGCCCGCACATCATCTGAAGGGAGCCTACAGCTAGCGGCATCAGATGGGCGAGCCCCACCGGCCAGCCGAACGGGGAAAGCAAGTTTGATGACCGGGAAGGCTTACACAGCTACCGACGGGAGCCTGCAGCTCACAGCATCAGACGGGTGAGCCACACTGGCAGGTGAACAGGGCATGCATAACTCCATCCGACCAGGAGGGCTCACACAGCGTCCAATGTGAGTCTGCAGCTCTCGGCATCGGACAGGCAGGCCCCACCAGTGGTTGGAAGGGTGCATTAATACTCCAACCACCCAAATGAACAGGCCTAAGCATTATCTGACGAGAGATAAACGATTCCATCGACCTGACCGGGAGGGCCCACACAGCATCCGACAGAAGCCTGCAGCTCATGGCATCGGACGAATAAGACCCGCCAGCCAAACGGGGGTGCGAGTGATTCCAACTGCTTGACCTGGAGGGCTCCCGCACATCTGATGGGAGGCTACAGCTCACAGCATCGGATAGATACCCCATCAGCAGTAGAACAGGGCAAACGTGATTCTAACCCGTCTGTCCGGGAGGGCCCGCACATCATCTGAAGGGAGCCTACAGCTAGCGGCATCAGATGGGCGAGCCCCACCGGCCAGCCGAACGGGGAAAGCAAGTTTGATGACCGGGAAGGCTTACACAGCTACCGACGGGAGCCTGCAGCTCACAGCATCAGATGGGTGAGCCACACTGGCAGGTGAACAGGGCATGCATAACTCCATCCGACCAGGAGGGCTCACACAGCGTCCAATGTGAGTCTGCAGCTCTCGGCATCGGACAGGCAGGCCCCACCAGTGGTTGGAAGGGTGCATTAATACTCCAACCACCCAAATGAACAGGCCTAAGCATTATCTGACGAGAGATAAACGATTCCATCGACCTGACCGGGAGGGCCCACACAGCATCCGACAGAAGCCTGCAGCTCATGGCATCGGACGGGCGAACCATATCAGTTAAATGGAGGCACACGATTAACTTATGAGGGTTTCTTGGGCTTTCCAAATATGAAAGCGGTTAGATCTGATATAACTCTTAAAAGCTTCGGATGACCACCGACAGAGAGCTTTAATTTGCTTTTGAGATGGTCTTTTTTGGGCCACTGTAGTTGATGCCCCTATACGAAATGAGTGGCTGAAAAAAATGTCAGCTAGCATGCCAGATTGAATGAAAATTAATGTGAGGTGTTTTTGAAACCAAAAGAGTATCCTGGCTCTGATGCTTATAACAAGCCGTTCTTTACCACAAAGTGCGGGGAGGGGTGGGCATGTGGCAGATGGTCTTTTTCCTCTACAACTCTGATCTGTTTGTTTGTCTGGAGTTTGTCATCCTTGCGCTGCTCGCAGGCTAGGGAGCCCCCCATTGAAACCTGCTGGAATAGATCAGAAAAGATATCCAGGTGGTTATTAGTTGACTCAGCCGCTCTCTCGCTCTCTGAGGCTAGGTAAGCCGGGTGAATGCGTGACTTCCTGGGCCCTCGGGGTCCTTTCTGGCGAACAGGCTTCTCTGGTCTTCTCAGTAACTGGTCAAGCCCCGACCAGTCTTAAACAGCTGATATAATCATCATCTATACCTTAAATGCTAAGGTTCAATCTACTCTACTTTCTCAGTTTATATACGATTGTATTGAACCTAGATTTAACATTTTATACATTTGTACAACAGAAGGAGGTCTCAGCCTGGTTTTTCTGGTCTGATGAGCTGGGGCTTGACCAAGCTGGGTCCGTGGGCATCGGTTCATCGGGCATACTCTCCCGGGGAGTCGCCAGGCTCACCGGCTTGAGGTTGCCATCCACAACACGTCGCTTCCCAGTGCCCTTTTGGACAAACGGAACAGCTCTCTCCCCCGGAATCTCTGGCGAGGGCCACCTCTGACAGCTCTACGGCCTCCAATAAATCATTCAGGGTCCGTGGGTTGGTGAGACCAACAGTGCAGCGATGAGGGCGAGGCAAAGCACGTAACAGCCAGTCCACAGTGACTCTCTCTACCACTTCCTCAGCGGAGGCATGGCTGGGCAAAAGCCAAAGTTTTACCAGTTGGGCAAGTTGGGCAGCCTGGACACTTTCTGAGCTGCGCACACTGAAGATGGTCCAAGCCGGGCGAGGATCTCCCTCTTCATTGTGTCATAGTCTGCAGCATCCTCGAGCGGGAGGAAATAATATACTTGCTGAGGCTCACCAGTCAACAGCGGGGCCAGCAGACGTGCCCACTCACGGTTGCTCTATTCTTCTCGATCCGCAACTACCTCAAAAACGTGAAGATAGACTTCCACATCATCCTGGTCTGTCATTTTCGGAGAATTTGCAGTGCTGAAGCTCTGGGCGGCATTCTCCACCAGTGTACAGTAGCTTGGGCAGTGGGGCTAGGGGAAAAAGGAGAAAAAACAAGTTGTTAAACCTGGAGGGTGTGTTTATTTCTTGTGCAATAGGGAGTATTGAAGGAGTGGTGGTGCTCTTGTGCTTCTGTTGTGAGAGTGGTGGAGAAAATGGAGTGAAGACTGCAACCTTCAGCCAGACAGCAGGGAGTTAGCTTGACTAACAATTGCGTGTCACATGACAAATGAACCAAAGACTCGGAAGGTAAATTAAATATTATTAATATTAATATATTATTATTCATTTTGATGAACAAATATTTATTCGAGTAATTTTTAGTTCATTTACGTGGCTTTAAATGTTATACTTTTAACAGCTAAATTCCCCCGAAAAAAATCTACATATGCAATCTTGATCATATTTTGAATTAAGAAATCATTATAATGCAGCCAAAGATAATTTAGTCAGTAAAATGATCAGAATTTCCAGTTCCAAGGCTTCCAGGTTCCTTCTCATTAATCACTCTCTGTAAGAGAAAAGGGTAAACCGATATTAGTGAATGTCTGCGTGATCAAAACTAAACTCGTCTTACTTCACTGGTGTTTATATGGCCCCAGTGATGAGTTGGTTGATGGCCGTCAGGTGTGTGCGTTGATTGCTGGTCAGCTGCTCTGTGTCTGTTGCCAGGAGCAACTGATGTCGGGATGAACGGAGATAGCTGTCAGATGTGTGTTGATTGCTGGTCAGCTGCTCTGAGTGTTTTGCCAGGGGCGACTGGTGTCGGAACAATGGTAGTCCGCCACAATATAAATATCTATATCTATATATATATATATATATATATATATATAAACTTTAGCTTTGTTGCCATGTGTCATGAGTAAGCACTAAGCTGAGAACATGAAAACCCATCCAACGTATCTGCACTAGGTGCATTTCTGACATAAAGCACACCCAGCATACGCGGTTAAAAAACTCACCGCTCGCTATATATATATATATATATATATACATATATATATATATATATATATATATATATATATATATATATATATATATATTTATATATATATATATATATTTGACTACTTTGTCATTTCTGATGAGTGTGAGACTGCCTATTAAGATAAGATATGTGCAGGGATATTAAGTACTAGTTGTACATCATTATTATACATTTTACAATTTACAATTTGAAAGACCTTAAATTTTTCTGAACTCACAAAACAATCAAACTTCACTCCTGGCTGATCTTGTAGAGCCAATTACACCCATTTCAGTGTAAATTGTATTTGGAAACAGCTATGCTAATTTGTCTTTGTGAAGAGACATCTCATTAGTCTCCAAAACACAGGTTTTGACCTCAAGCTACAGGTTTTAATTATAGGTATTGCTGAAGATGGATGACCTGGGTACAGTCAATGATCAGTCTATAAACAGCTATATTCAAAAATCAACATCTGCTGAAGTTAAAAATGTCACCTAACAAGTTTCACATCTGTAATTATGTTGCTTTAGAACATTTTTAAACATTTTATTTTAATGAGACTATTGATTTAACAGTCAGTTTCAAAAGCTAAGAAAGATAAAATACAATAGTCCCTTTACCAGTCAAAAGTTTGAGGTCAGTATGATTTTATTAATTTGTGGTGGGGTGGGAGTTGGGGGGAATGGGATAAATTAATGCTTTACTTTAGCTTGGATGCATTAAATTGATCAAGAGTGATAGTAAAGACATTGGTATCACTTTATTTCGATGGTCCCTTTTGAACATTCTGTTGACTATAGTAACTTTGCAACATGTCAACTATCAGACATTAGTAGTATTAGTAGACTGTCTGCTTAATATCTGCTAACACTTTATTGTGGTGGTCCTCCAAAATATATTCTACTAACTAAGCAACTTTGCACCTACATGTCAATTTATTTTAGCCCTAATCCTACCAGTAGATATACATGATGCGCGTTGGTTATGTGGTGATGTGCTATGAAATTATTGGGTGGCAAAGAAATTAGAATAGCCTATCAATTTAATAATAAAAGTAGGCCTTCCCTCAAAATACAATAATATTAATAATAATTTAATACAAAAATTGGAAAGACTAAATCATGTTAATATTGATAGCTGATGCTCTAATAATGCGACACTCTAATGCAAGTAAAGGCAGGCATGCACTGCGCGATGTCTGCGATTTCAGCAGGGTACCTACTCCCACTGAATGAGTAGATCGCATGCGATGTAAAGCTAAAGCTCAGAATTTATGTACTCACACTATACAGTCTGAACATCGAGCTGCGACTTGACTGCTCACACTATACGTGTGAAAAATGCGCGATAAACCCTCGTGCCTGGTTACGGCAATAGACGGCATGTATCCAGGCATATTGTCAAAATAAGCATATCTATCAATGTTAACATGATTTAGCATTTAGTATAGCTACATCACAGGTGAATACATGGGTAATATATGGTTTATCCATGTTGCAACACGAACTGGATGTACCATTATGAAAAAGAAGTACACTTCTAGCTAATTTTATGAAGTATACTTAAGTCCAATTTGAAGTATATTTCTGAGAAGTACATAAAGTGTATTTCTGAGAAGTACATAAAAAGTAGACAAAGTATACTTTCTTATTTTTAGTTTAAAACCCATTTGTGCCCAAATTTTTCTGAATGGTTTCATGCGTCATGTTAATAGTTTCCTATATGAACATGTTCTGGATTTATTTTCCCAGTTTTTTGGGGGGGTTTTTTCGTGAAAATCGTATTTGAATGTGCGCAAATATGTTGTATGCACCCCCTCAATGTAAAATATGAATAGGAGGAGAACATTTGGCATCATGGAAGAGGTGTTAGTGAGATTCTTAAATCTTAAAACACAACAAACAATAAATCCATTTGTCTTAAACCTTGTGTGCTGTTTGGGGTCTTTTTGACCCACATTTCTAACTTTCATTCATGGGGATAACAAGGATCGTTAGACATGGTTTAGTGTAAGATTTTGCACATCTTTTGGAAAATGCAGTTTTTAAAGTAACAAATTATCACTTTAACCAGTAGATGGCTATTTGCTATTTGACTAACTGAAAGACATCTTTTAACAACTTTTTCCAGTTGTATTCATATACATATTATGAATTAATAATAATATGTAGATATGAATCTAACAAATTAGTGAAAAGATGTATTTTAGAGCTCTGCAGCCATCTACTGGTTAAAGTGATATATATATTTTTTTACTTTTAAAACAGAATTTTCCAAAATATGGGCAACAATATTACACTAAACCATGTCAAATTATCCATGTTATCCCAATTAATGAAATGTAGAAATGTGGGTCTTTTATAAGGTGAATTTGACATAAAAAAAAATGTTTTTAAAAAAAAAATAAAAGCCTATGTATTAAAAATGTATTTTTTACATTTATTTATATACATTTTGTGGAGTGAAAATGTCCAAATGTGAATTAAAAAAATTTATAAACTGAGTAAAATGACATTGTAAAAACAAAAAACAATTATTTTGTTACAAAATTACATTTTGTTGCCTGGGGTCTCTAAGACTCCAAACAGCCTGACTGTAAACCACAAACGAAACGCGCACAAGTGGTGGAACATAGTTCAGAACAAAGTGCAGCCATACCAGGGCATTGTGTATCAAAAAATGTAATTAAAATAAATAAATAAATACAAATAAATAGAATGAAGAAAAAATTATATCTATATTACAAACAAAAAAAAAACAAATAACAAAATGACAAATAACAAAAATAACAGTGCATACAGATGTCATTTAAAGGGTTAAGTTATGTTTATGCACTAAACAAGACCAATAACCTTGATTTATTAACCTATTAACACAGTATACTCCATTTCCCCATGATATATGTACTTACAAGGCATTTGCCCACCGGCAACTTTGCCGCTTGCACTTTTGACTAAGTATACAAAAAACTATAGATCTCTTGTAAGATTTGTTTTGTTTGGATAATTCTAGAGACCTTCATGATTATGTATATATATATATATATATATGTACCTTTCTTTGGGAGGGTTTGCCTTCGCCATGCTTCCTGGAAGTAGGGGTAGGAAGTTAAAAGCCTCATGTGACAGGAAGGAAGTGAATACCTTTTTTTTTTCTCTTGAAATCCTTTACTTTGTTGTTTGATTGCATGTCATTGAGACATTAATCATGGATAACATCTAGAAAAATACTTACTAAAGGAAAATGACAACTATACACTGCGGCAACTATAGTTGCTGGTGGGCTTAAATGGGAAGAAGTATACTAATAGAACACCTAAATAAACGTATTTTTCGTAAGGGTAAGCAACCATATTTTGTGGCTAGTTTGATACAGAAATTAAGATCTACTTCTTTTAATTTTCTTTCTTGCTGCAGATGAAATGGTTAAACTTATGTTTTCCGCTCAGGCGCAGTGAGGGGAAAAACACTGCATTTTAGGGCAATCAGTTCATAGCTCTGCTTCAGCTGTGCAATATAGTCAAAATTTTTGACATGCCAGAAATTTATCCAATTGCCTGTCGACAAACGACGCACGATTAAGCTGAAAATCGTCCCAACCAGAAAAAAGTTGCACAAGTCAGAATTTGGCTCAAAATTGTTTGAAAATTACAGTGTGTATTTCCGCCTTTAGTTGACATGACATGTAGGTGCAACGTTACTTATAATCAACGAATATGTTAACCATCAAATCAAATATCAAAATAAAGTTATCAAAATACCATCAAAAAACATAAAAAATAAAGTGAAACCAATACATTTAAAATGTTACAAAATGTTTATTCTAATTTTTAAAAAGCTGTTTTTTTTTCAACTTTATTTTCAAGGACACTGGAAAAAGATATGGTTTCCACAAAAATATTAAGCAGCACAACATTTTCAACATTTATAATAATAATAAAAAAATGTTTCTTGAGCACCATATCAGCATATAATATTTTATGTAGAATCATGTACACTGAAGAATAAAGTAATGACTGCTGAAAATTCAGCTTTGCCTTTACAGGCATCAAATAGAAAACAATAATTTCAAATTGTAATAGTATTACTGTTTTTACTGTATTTGAATAAAAAGAATGCAGCCTTGGTGAGCA
Organism: Phoxinus dragarum; assembly: GCA_033366665.1. Classification (NCBI taxonomy): domain Eukaryota; kingdom Metazoa; phylum Chordata; class Actinopteri; order Cypriniformes; family Leuciscidae; genus Phoxinus; species Phoxinus dragarum. The sequence continues at coordinate 32,936 of JARPMJ010001151.1, read as the reverse complement.
CGACACTAAATAAACAAAAACATAGATTTGACTCTTGATCTGACTTTTGAGTGTTAGTAAATAATATTGTGTAATATAAAGTAGGAACACCTTTTTTCACTTAAGTTTATAGCAATTCTAACTATTAAAAATCTAAGTTTGATAAAGTAGCATAATCTGACTTTATTGTAATATCTGTGGAGATGAACTCTGGTGAAAATAGTGCTGAATCAGTTGAGAAGGGACAAACTCTTTGTTTGTTCATTGTTTACTTGTTTTTATCCATCAGACCTTGAAATTAATCACACCAGTGTCCCCTGCTCTGTCGTATGTTTATCACCCTTTCCCCTCACTGACTCCAGACTGAAAAACCCTCAGCATTAGCAAGCACACTACAGACAGATGCCGTCATGCTCTGCCTCCCTCATATCACACAGTCTGCAGGGCAGAGAGTTGCTCTGGAGTTTCAAGTTCCATCCACACTCAGACTCTCTAGGCCTAAAATAACTCAGGCACATCACCAATCATAATGATTGGATAATTATATTAGGAGATGACTATGGCCCTTTGCTTTGCTGCCTGACTGACCCCCAGGCTTAGATTTTCTCCACTCTTCTCCTAACAGCCTTTGGGCAGTGCAAAATGACTAGAGAAGTAAAAAATGGCTCCTGTCTGACAGTGCCTGTCTGGGAGGCTGAATTTATATTCAGCCTTACCTCTCTCCTGCCCTGTGTTTCTACAGCTCAGGAGGACTGCTGGACTTACGGATGCAGTCCCTTCTAGGAACTCCCACAGGACTTTAATTATCTGTGAGCGAAAGGAGCAGTGGAGCAGAGTCGTGTGGATGAATGTGTGCATCTGAGGGGTGTTTGCTCTCAGTTTTACTCTCCTTTTCCTCTCTCTCTACTCTGCCATCTACCTAGGTCAGACACTCTGTGACCTGAATGGGAAAAAAATGCAGGCTAAATGGAATTGTCGAGGGAGTTGGGGAAACCATTCTGTCTGCAAGCTGAGATTCATCACATGCATACAGTCATCTACCTTACCAAACACACATATACAGTACCTGAATAATTATTTGACTGTTATAGAATGCAGACTCAGACACAGTGAACAGTGAGCTTTATTAACAGCACTGAGAAGAATGGAGAGTACAGGTGAGTATGCGGTTCAAATAGACTTTGCAGAATGAGTAACACTTTTTTTAAAAGACTTTCCTTGTTTTACAGGTGCAGGAGATTGTGGATAGCTGGACGGATGGCTGTATGCCCACACCTCGTTGTGTTTGGTGAGTATGCCGGTAATGGTCCTTTGCAGGTTGATGACAGGGGAACACAAAAGGGAGATAGACATTGGAGTACTAACACTGGAGATAATTGCTGGTGTAAACACTGTAGAATTGGTAAGTAGTCCATTTTGTAGAAACCAGACCAGGCAATGATGTGAGACAAAATGTGTGCTTTTGTTGCTCGCTTGATGATGGTGATGACGAGGGTCAGGTGTGAGTGGTTAGTAGCTACTCTGGTGAGGGTGTGCATTGTGATTGGCTGTTGGTGCAAGCCTGGCAGATCCATGACAGTGACATTGAAGACTGGAGTAATGGCTACCGAATTTTCAGCTTTAACATGACAGAAAATATGAAATATAAAATAGGTATTTCAAATTGTAATAATATTTCATACAACCCCAAATCTAGAAAAGATGCAATAGAAATGCAATAAAATTCAGAATTTTCAGTGCGTGGTTTAGAGAGGTCTGCAATAGGAGATAGAGCTGGGAGACGAGCGGTGAGAAAGTGGGAATTCCAAATAACAAACACCTGTGTCTCGTTGCAGTAATTGGCATGGAGAGACAATAGAAAGCCACCAAGAAATGAGAAGAGAGAGAGCTGGAGACTTGTGTGGTCCTGCAGTCCGCTGGAGTAGATTGAGGGGGCTTTCACATTGGCAGTTTAGTTCGGAACAGGGCATGGTTCGCATGAAAAATCGCTAATGTGAATGCCGTCGTGCGGACCCGGGTGTGCACTGGGGTACCGAACCCAAGACTACCTGGAGGAGGTGGTATGAGTTCGGTTGCTCCCGAACCGTTGGCGTGAATGTGAAAGCATCACGGAGTCGGGTGCGCACTTGATGAGGAAGTAAAGTAACCTGCGCGTGCATTTTAGCTGATTATGATGTATTTAGTTAGATAAAACACATGTAAGGGGATGATAGTGTTGATGATTTACCTTGGAAACGAGCGAGAGTGAGCTTGCAGTGTATTCGTGCATAGCGTGTGAAATCAGGGCAACAAATTAGGAAATCCACTGTCTCCTCAAAAGAGTCTGTTAGCAAGCAGCAGAAGCTTATGCGACACACGTACAGTAAACCTGTGTTGTTCACTCAGCTGCGCATATTTGCACCGAATTAATAAAAAACACAATATTGCCTCACATTGTTTTCTATCATGCGCCGTGCACGTTTGTGATGACGTAATATGTACGCAAACGCAACAGTGTTCGATGGAATCAAGTTGAGTGTGAAACCAGACCAAGCCTGCGGGGGGCGCCGGGAACAATCGCGCTCGGGCTCGGACCGCAGCAAACGAGCCCAGTGTGAAAGCCCCCTGAGAGTGCTGTAGTAAAACTATAGTGAATGTGCTAAGGGCATGCCTTTTTGTTTGGAGTTATTTTTTATGAATAAAACGCACAAGTCTCAACCATGCTGACCCTGTCCTCTTAATTCATTTTCCTTGAAATTGTTACAAAGCATCTCACTTTTTGCAAGCAAATATGGGTCATGGCTCAACACTTTGTGCCATATGTCATGAGATAATTGTCAAACAACTCAAAAATTGCATTTCTAAATGCAAGATTGCAAAGAATTAAGGTCTTTCACCTTCTACCATACACTATATTGTTAAAAGATTCAGGGAATCGAGACAAATCTCAGTACATGTATAGGGCAATTCAGGAAATGTCTGTTGAATGTGCGTGACCTTTGAGATGGCATTGCATGAGAAACCGTCTTTCCACTCTGTTAAATACAGCCACATGGGCTCGGGAGTTGTTTGGAAAACCGTTTTCACTTAACAGTCTGCTGGTGCATCAAGGAATGCCACTTGAATCTCTGTCACGCAAGGAGAATTCTATACATAAGTTTTATGTGGAGATGCCAGCAAGTTCTCTGGACCCGAGCTCATCTCAGATGATCTAACATACAGTGGAAATCCTTGCTGCGATTATATGAGTCCACATTGCAGCTTGTTTTGGGGTAATAACAGACATTGAGTTCTCAGTCCCGAAGACAAAAGTGACCATACAGACTTTCATCAGCAACAGGTAGCCTACACAAGCAAACATATGCCATGGGGTGCATCAGTGCAAACTGTATGGGTGACATGCATGTGTGTGAATGTACCACTGACGTGGAGGCATATATTGGGTTTGTACAGAGACATTCAATGGCATCAATATGACATCTTTCCTGGGAACCGAGTCAATTCCAGGCCTCACTCTGCAGGAGCCCCGCAAACCCACAGTATTCACTCAGCCTGAGCTTCTTCACCTCATGCCTGCCGAGCCTGAGCTTCTTCGCGTCAGTCCTGCCGAGCCTGAGCTTCTTCGCGTCAGTCCTGCCGAGCCTGAGCTTCTTCACGTCAGTCCTGCCGAGCCTGAGCTTCTTCGCGTCAGTCCTGCCGAGCCAGAGCTTTTTCGCATTAGTCCTGCCAAGCCTGAGCTTCTTCACGTCCGCCGAGCCAGAGGCTGTTCACGCCACGTCCGCCGAGCCAGAGGCTGTTCACGCCACGTCCGCCAAGCCAGAGGGAAAAGGAGAAAACCTCTGGCTCAGTCGGGTCAGCTAATATCTAGCTGGATTTGCTCATGTGATCTCTTCGCTCACTCTCTGGCTCTAAGCAGTGCACTGAGAAGGACCGCTCACATGAATGTTTGCCTCTATACCTACACTATTCTTAATATCCTTTGGCTCGCTGCATGAACAGGACTCCCAGCATCTATAGTTAATATTAAATATAAACTGCATGAATATTTTAGCATCCCTGAAGCTTAAAATAATATTTGCTTGCATAGCAAAAAAAAAAAATATATATATATTTTTTACCCGTATTGCATCACAATGGCTGTATAAATGTAACTATGCAAAAAGTGCAATGAGGATTACAAAAGATTTGACAACACTGCGTCCAGATTAAACAGAACATCTGTGAGGTTCCTGCCACCAACTCCACTGATGAAAATGAGAGTTTGTTCAGTCACCTCATGTGTAAATGGATTTCACCAAATGCCTCAGTTAATTTCAACATGATAGTGTCACGCTGCTTTCTGGCTTGACAGCATGCAATTACAAAAACAATTAACCGTTATCCAGACCTCTGTCGTGTTGCAGGACAATAATACATGCATACTGTGTTACTGGAGTGGTGTTTCCTGTATCTTTTGTTCCATGTTCTCAAAGCTGCTGTGCTCTCTCAGATAAGAAGCTAAGCTTTTTATGCTTTGATAACATCTCTGCTTTGTGCTTTTAGAGTCAAACACACATTAAGAAAACAGTCTGTGTGTGACATTACACGTAACTCCCATCAGCAAGGAGACCTGTCCAGGTATAATGTCATTTTCCAGGATAATATTCTTGTGTTTGTTTGCAGATAGGGAATGCTTTGACAACGACCTACCGTGGCACATGACTGATAAGGAAAAGTCATTATATATCGCAGAATTAATTATATATACCTGATATTCTTCATTATTTTTTCATTTTTTTTTACATTCTAATCATTTTTGTAAGGAGAGGACTGATTCATAAATAATTTCTAATGCCATCTTTTTAGTTTTAAATATTTTTTCATTCGATAAAAGAAAGTAGGCTACCAGAAATTGCACATGCACCATGTACATGCTTTTTAAGCTAAAAGCTATTGTAAATTATAGTCCTGTAATTGCTATAAGCTCCTTTTGTACAAAGCATTTTACTTTGAATTACGCCTTACAGAGTTAGATTTCTACTTACAAATGGCATACACTCACATGTCTATGCTCTAAACTGCTACAATAACCGCAGACTTATAACACAGCTTATTCAAGCATATGTAACTGTGCAAAGCTTAATGGAAATTATAGGCTGGACGCATGACCCGGAAAATCTATAATCATCCCCATGTACAGTAGGGGCAAAGCAAGAGGATGTAGGCAAGTATGACAATAAAAATAAAATAAAAATTAAAAGTATATATGTAATGATTTAGTCCACTGGAGGCAAGTTGAAGTGAGAACCCAAATGGAATTTATTAACAAAACGTGATCAAACTTAAAGCAAAGGCATGAAGAGGCATGAAACTGGAAACTCAAAACAAGAACATAGACAGGAAACTACTCGGTTACTATCGTAACCTCAGTTCCCTGAGAGTAGGGAACGAGTATTGCGTAGCTATACGCAGTGGGGAAACTCATTTTCCTCGATTTACTGAAGCCTGCCACTGTAAAAATAAAAGGAGCCTGGAGGAACCTTTTGGGGTTCTTCACTTTGCCACACCAGCGGAACCGTCTGTAGATCCTCAAGGGTCCCCGTTTAGGGGCCAGACATGGAGGGCCCATAAGTCGTGTCGCGGATGCCATATCATCCCGTTGGCCTGTGTGAGGAGGTCTCTCCTCAGCGGAACAGGCTAGGGGACCCTGTCCGATAACTGAACCAGCTCTGAAAAAAATCACGGCCTGGATTCCCAGAGGGGGGCCACTAGGAGGACTGGACATCCGCTCTCCCTGACCCGTTCTATGACCTGGGGGATCATTGAAATGGGGGGAAACGCATAAACGGGGCGGCTGGGCCAGAGTTATTTGAGGACTGACCGTCTGAGAGTTCAGGGGCACTCACCTAGGCGAGTGTTGCCCCGTGAGAGCATATCCACACCCAGATTCTGAATGCCAGGGATATGCGCTGACCTCAGAGAACTCAGATTGGTGCCCACAAGAGGAGGTCTCTCGCTATGGCGTACAGGTTGCCCGACCTGATGCCGCCCTGGCGATTTATGTAGGCCACCACTGACGTGGACTAAGACATGGTGACCTCTGAGGTTTGACGGAAATGCTTTGAGGGCCAAACAAACTGCTTTAATTTCCAGACAGTTGATATGTAAGCTCTGCTCCACGCTCGTCCAGAGGCCGGAGGCAGGCTTGCCCTTGTGCAGAGCTCTTGGTTGGATGCATCTGTAAAAAACACTTTCCTCCTGGAAACTACTCCCATGGTCACACCCTCTTGGTACCATCCCTGAGCCCGCCAGGGAATCAGGGTCCGTAAACAACTGTGATTCACCATGATGCGCAGGCTGCCTGACTGGCATGCATGGGTTGGCACTCGGCGTTTGAGCCAGTGCTGCAGCGAGCGCATGTGCAGTAATCCCATACGGAGTACTGATGATGCTGCTGCCATGAGACCGAGAAGTTTCTGAAATTTCTTTAGAGGTGCGCGCTCTCCCGCTTTGAATGAGGCTGCTAGCGGTCGCACCGAGAGCACGCACTCTTGTGTAAGCCGCTCTGTCATCGTTATAGAGTCGATAACTGTGCCCAGAAAGACCACACTCTGGCTGGGGTTCAGTTTGCTCTTGGTTACATTGATATTGAGACCCAGACATTTCAAATGGGCCAGAATCAAATCTCTGTAGCTGTGACAGTAGCTTGTTTCTCGACTGTGGCCAGCACCAGCCAGTCGTCGAGATAATTTAGCACGTGCACTCCCTGATGTCCCAGGGGAGAGAGCGCTGCATCCATGCACTTCGTGAATGTACGGGGTGCTAGGGATAGACTGATCGGCTGAACGGTGTATTGATAAGCCTGACCCTTGAAGGCGAATCTCAAGAATGGCCTGTGACAAGGGTTTATCTGAATGTGAAAGTATGCATCTTTCAGATCCATTGTAAAAAACAATCCCCCGGGCGAACTTGCGCGAGGATATGTTTGGTAGTTAACATTTTGAAAGACCGTCCCATGAGAACCTTGTTTAAATGTCTCAAATCTAGTATGGGTCTGAGACTGCCGTCTTTTTTCGGGACTAGAAAATAGCGGCTGTAGAAACCTGAGTGTTTTAGCGCAGAGGGGACTAGCTCTATCGCCCCTTTTGCTAACAGATTCACAACCGCCTGAAACTTTGGGGGTCTGCGAGCGAATTGGAGTGAGTAGCCTCGCTTTATAGTTTATGATTTATGGTTTATGGTTTATGACCCAACTCGACACATCAGGGATGGCAATTGCCAGGCCATCGCCCCTTTTGGCTAGGGTTTGACAACACTGAGTGTTGGACTGACTGTAAAGGATTTTGCCTGGGGGAAAGTCAGTGTAACAACTGGGAGTGGGCCGCCTAGTGAAGGGGGACCGTGAACCCATGTGTTGTGATTGTGAAACATACTCTTTTTGTGGTTTATTTGGGTCGCCGTGAAAACGGCATTTGTTTGTAGAGGTGCGTGCAATGCAGCGGGCCTGTTTACAATAGTAAAAACTCCAGCCGCCTGAACAGGGAGCTGTGAGAAGTGTTGCAGGTCTTTTTGAGGGTGGTCCGGCTAGCGCGAGACACGAGCCCTCTCTTTTTACCTTCGACGCTAAGAGGTCTTCGGTGGCACAGCGTCTAGCACGACAGGGCAGGGTAGCGCTTCGCTGGTCGCGCCTGGCGGCAGGTATCAGCAGGCAAAGATGAGCGGCCACGGCCTCTTCTAGGGGCGGCAACGACTCATAGCCCTTTTCCGCCGCGCCGTCCACGGAGGAGAGCGCTACGGAAACCGAAGAACCCACACGTGCAGAGTAAGGGTCTAGCCACAACTTAATCGGTTCATCGTGCACCTCCGGAAAAAACGGCGCAGGTCTGTGACGGTTGGCCTGCTGGCGAAGCTGGGAAGCGCCGTCTCTCGAGAGAGCTAGCCGTGTCCGCAGCACAGAGATGTGCATGCTCTCACAGACAGAGCAGCTGCCGGCAGACTCGGCGTGGTTGACTCCCAGGCATGATATGTAGCTTGCAGATTGCATCCGCACATGGCATAAGAGGAGTGAGGCATTTGGAACAACGATTCGCGCTCTTAATCACAGATAAAAAAGGATATGCGTTGACGCCGGATAGCCACAGGTTAATGGCGGCAGGAGAAACGACTTCTGGAGTAAAGGCGCAGTCCGCTTAGTGCTGCTCGCTCAGGCTGAAAGGGTTTGTTCGACGGCTAAGGCTTTCAAGATTTCAGAGACGTGAAGTTGTCGCTGAAGGAGTGAAATCTGCTAAAATGGCATTTTTCTGGGACTAAAGTCATGGACAGTATATAAACTAGACACAGCGACCCCATAGGTTTCAACGGAGAAAAGTGAAGTCAATTAGAAGCACTCACTTCCTGATGACTGAGCGAACTGCGCAGGCTCAAACTGAGCTTGACGACGTAGATGTGACGTGAGCAACCTGTATGACAGCTGTAGGTCTTCTAGTAGCTGCGCTTAGAGAAATCTGAATCATTCCCTTCCGAATCTCGCAGAGACGGAGAGCGTGAGTATTAGCTGTTCATGAGCTAGCAGCAGGAGCAACTTTATCACTCTCTATGGGCTTCTCCCTTGACTTTATGCCTCCACGTCCCCCCGATTGCTTGCGAGCTTCTCTGCCTGTCTATACGGTAATTTCTCGACTTGTGCGACAGAGTTGCGTGGTTATGATGCAATCGTTAGCCTATTTTTACAAAAACTGCTTCTACGGGGCCATTAAGTAAGATACAAGGTAATTATGCCTTTTATACATTTTCGTGTTTCTTTAAAAATAAACAATGGACAAATGTCTTTAAATGCCTCAGATGTAAAGTTATTTTATGTCAAAGTGACGCCAAAATGAATGGGAGTCAATGGAATGCTACCAGCAGGCGGGGGTCCGCTAATCAATGGCGGCGCCCGGGGAAGCTTCAATGTCTTCCGGAGCACTGCCCCCCTGACTAATGTAGGCTAAGGCCACACCCCCTTGGCGGGCTCTGACGTGACATGGCGCTATGCTAGCTCACAGTTGCCACAGCTCAGCTAATGAGTGAGCCAGACACTCACTGTGCTAGCTGTGCAGCTGCAAAATGCGTTTTACATTATAGGCTTCAGTAAATCGAGGAAAAGGAGTTCCCCCACTGCGTATAGCTATGCAATACGAAGTGACCGTTCGAAAGGGAACATTCAATACTCGACCAAGACACAGGGCAAACATTAGGGGTTAAATGCAGACTAATTAAGAGACAAGGACCAACTGTGAACAATGATCAGATGATTAACCAATGACAAGACACATGGCAGGATCACGTGACAAACAGGGAATCACATGTACATACATATGACTGGTATATACAGTATATTATAGTTAGTATAATATCTAATGTATACTGTAGAGATAAAGTGTTACCTAACTTTAATCTTAAGTATCTTATTAATAGCTGATCTTTTTTTCTCTTTAAACCATGACCTTAAGAGGTGTCGGATATAACCTTTACAGACGACTTTGGAGTGTTGAAACCAAAACTGATTTCTGTCCTTTCTGCACAAAGGTCTTTCTCATCTCATATTAGATTAAAATGGTAATATCCAATGCATATTTATCTTTATCTTAAGTTATATACTAATATAAAAGCATCAGTTTAGAGCATGTCTTTCTAATAGTTATGCATAGTTTATTTCAAATATATATAAATGCACTGTACATGTAGCCTACTAAATGCCACGTGTTGTGTGATGGTTTCCAATAGCATACACACATACATCAAGTTCTTAAAGTGTCCCTATTATGCTATTTTAAAGTCTCCTAATTTTGTTGTGGGGGTCTCCTACAACAGGTTTGCATACATCAAATGTCAAAAAACTGTTTCATTTTTCAATGATTCTCAAACGACTCAATGAATGAATCAATCTCTGTAAATCCTTCCTGTCCGCAAGCTACTCTGCTCTGATTGGCCAGACAGCTCAGTCTGTTGTGACTAGTCTACTGTGTGCAGTGTGTGTCAGAAACAAAAGTGCCCATTGCCAACACTGAACTTCAGCTCCATCCGGAGGCTTCCTACAGCTCTAGACTAAAGACAGCAAATAATGATGATGTCGATTTTACCATGAAACATTGGAAGAACTAGTTCCCTTTCAGTCGGTCATGTTCGACGCCACGTTGGACTGAACTGACTAATAGGAACCTAGCTAGGGAGGCCAATCTACTTCGAGTGTAACTAAACGAGCCAATGCACATTGGCGTGCAATCATTTGAAACAGCTGCTCTGCCGCGCTCTGCTATAACTAGAAGCAGGTGTGATTGCACTTCAGATTTTCGATGAGGAGCTGAGCATTTCAAATGCTGTCTACAGAGAGTGTTGACGTTTCAACAAGAACAAGCTCTCCAGGAAGATCCTCTCATGTCTGGTGCTGGCAATACGACATGGCAGCGGGGTCGATTTTTCTCTCTTTCTCTCTCTTTTCTCTTTCTTTCTTTTGCCTTTCATTTGAGCAAAACAAAGGCTTTTCTCACAGCTGGTACGTTGCGCTGTTGTGAGCGATGAAAGGCCGTTCTCACAGCTGGTAAAAGACCCCCTCCAAAGAGAAAGACAGCACAGTACAGGCTGCACACATCCCTGTGTGTGTTTTCTGCGACTGTTCCCCTGCGTGCTTCAGCACCAAGGAGATCAGTTCCCTGAAGAGCTTACACAAGTAGAGCTGGGTCTTTTTAAAGATGTCACTCTACTTGTTTACTTCTAGATGCGGTCGTTACCTGGGATCGCGGGGTGGTTATGATCGCTGCCTCACGTGTCTGGGCATTGATCACGTTGAGGCAGCTTTCGTGGATGAGTCATGTACCCATTGTGTGAAGATGACCATCTCTGAGCTGCTGTCGAGACAGTTTCTTGCAAAGAGGCTGAGTCCCTGCACCTCTGCCACGATCTAACCATCCTCAGGGGGTTAGTTCAGGATGTAGCGCAGGTGACCTGAGGATTACGGTGAGTGTGCTTCCTCTGACAAATAAGTCAGATAGAATAAATGCATATTTGGCGTGCTGTCCGAGGAGAGGGCTCGGTATTCGGCACGAACCCAGAGAACTCCCCCCGTATTCCTGAATGTGAAAGAATAAGCCAAGAGTGAGGAGTCAGGGTGGTGGAGGGATGCAGAAAACTGTCAAGGAATGTTAGGTGAGTTGACAGAGTGAATATATATGCTTCCTCTCATGCTGATAGGGTAGACATGGTGATTGTTTGATGACAAGTTGATTGGATTGATTATTTGAAAATGCTCCTCCCGAACTTTGTTTATGAAACATCATGTCTTGCGAGCGGAGATCACAGTCCTACTGGCGAAGGACGCGATAGAGCCAGTCCCTCCAGTGGACATGAGGTCAGGGTTTTACAGTCCCTACTTCATTGTACCCAAGAAAAGTGGTAGGATACGACAGATCTTGGACCTGTGAGTTTCGAATTGGAGTCTCCACAATACCGTTCAAAATGCAGAAACACATTTTCGAATGCATCCATCCCCGAGATTGGTTTGCTGCGATCGACCTTAAGGATTATCCCTCGACACAGGCCATTTCTGCACTTTGCGTTCAGGGGACGAGCATATCAGTAAAATGTACTGACCTTCGGGCTGTCCCTGTCTCTCCGCGTCTTCACAAAAGTCATGTTCCCATGAGAGAACAGGGCGTTTGGATCCTCAACTACAACTGGCTCATACTGGCACACTCTTGAGATCAGTTATCCAAACACAGGAACCTGGTTCTCAGTCTCCACAGCCAGTTGGGTCTTCAGGTCAACTAGGAAAAGAGCAAACTCTCCCCCGTGCAAAGTATCTCTTTTCTCGGTATGGAATTGGATTCGGTCGCACAGACAGCACACCTCACAGAGGAAAGCGATTAGTCTGTGCTGAACTGCTTGAATACGTTCAAAGGAAGGACGCCGGTCCAACTGATTTTTTTGTCAGAGGCTCCTGGGGCGTATGGCATCTCCTCCTCTGGAGTCAGAAGCATCTGAGGTCGCTTTGGACCATTCATGTCCCCAGCGTGCTCAATCGTGTGGCCGACGAGCTATAACGAGATGCGCTCCTGTGAGAGTGGCGACTCCACCCCCAGGCGGTTCAGCTGATCTGGAGAAAGTTCTGGGAGGCTCAGGTAGACATGGTTGCCTCTTCAGAGACCTCCCACTGCCAGCTGTTTTAATCCCTGACCGAGAAAACACTCGTGGCCCCGGGGCTTTTGCAAATATGCGTTTACACAAATGAGCCTACATGCACAGACCCTGTGCAAAGTCAGGGAGGATGAGGAGAAGGTCCTGCTGGTGGCTCCCTATTAGCCCACCAGGACCTGGTTCCCAGAACTCATGGTCCTTGTGACAGCCCGTCCCTGGCCCATTCCTCTGAGGAAGGACCTTCTTTCTTAGAGATGGGGCACCCTATGGCACCAGGTTCTAGGTGACTTTCCCCCAGAGGTACTTAACACCATTGCTTCGGCTCGGGCGTGCTCCTTGAATTGGAACTTGTTTTGGCGAGAGGACCCAAATATGTTCAATAGGGTCTGTGCTTTCCTTCTTGTAGCAAGGGATGGAGCAAGGGCTGTCTCCCTCCACACTCTAAGTACATGTTGCTGCTATTTATTTTATTTATTTTTATTTATTTGTAAATCAAAAGGGACAATACATATTAATGAACATTTTCACAAATGTAAATAAGTCAGATTATAGCCTTAGGCTAATTTACATCTGCAGACCCCCTGACAGGTTGGTGTTACACACAAATGAATAAATACATACAAATACACTATATACAAACTATGTACAGAGAGTCAAGGACAAGAACTGTGATCGCATCATGTTAAAACAAACAATAACAACAAGAGTGGACAACAAAAGACATATAGAAAACAGGAAAGCAAATACTGTATTGCACAAACCACAATTTTGCACATGCCCTGACTGACCTGATATTGCACTGACCCATATTACACCATTCTACATTGCATTTAAGCATATCACGACCACATAGAGGGCAAATCATTGGGGAAGCACGACCTGGTCGTCAGGTTACTTAGGGGGGTGAGGCGGTTAAATCCACCTCGACCCTCCTCCATACCCTCTTGGGACCTTTCCCTAGTGCTGCGAGCACTTCAGGATACTCCTTTTATGCATTTGCAGTCAGCAGACTTAAAGCTTCTGTCCATGCTGCTGGTTGCATTGGCCTCTATCAAGAGGGTAGGGGTCCTGCAGGCATTTTCGGTCGACAAATCGTGCCTAGAGTTTAGTGGACAGAACTCAAAGCCTCAGTACCTCAGAACAGCTGTTTGTCTGTTACAGAGGCATGCAGAAGGGAAATGCTGTCTCAAAGCAGAGGTTGGCTCACTGGATAGAGGATGCCATCGCCTTGGCTTACCAAACACAAGGCGTGCCCTGCCCACTCAGATTGCATGCTCACTCCAAGAGAGGCGTTGCATTCTCCTTGGCGTTGTCATGTGGCACCTCGCTTACAGATATCTGTAGAGCTGCGGGCTGGGCGACACCTAACACGTGCTACATTGTATAGCCTATGTGTAGAGCTGGCCTCCTCCCGGAATGGGTAGAAACACTTAGACTGTAGAAACTCCTGGCTCTGTCGGCTTGCTGCTCCTTACTGTGTGCCTATATTGCTCCAGAGTGAAAAACCTGTTGATTTACGTGGGCATTATGCAAATGTAGTAAATTGTGATGTGGAATAGATTTGAAATCCAAACGACTCATTTGAGCGGTTCATAATTGACTCCTTCTTTGAGATAAACCAACTTTATGCACTTGCAGCTTTACAACTTTGCAGACTGCTTACATTCATATACAGCTACATTACACACTGCATGAAAGATAATTTTCAAAAATCCATAATAGGGGCACTTTAAAAAAGCATGAAACATCATGTCCAACATTTGTCCAATGTATTTTCTGTGTTTTTTGTTTTGTTTTGTTTTTTCCCCCTCAGTCATACACACAGAGATAAAATAGTTCTGCACATTTAACGATGTTTTAAAATATAAAGAAATAGTACTTAAAATGCTTAGTTAAAAAAATGCTTGAGATTATGTGCATTAATCATCACAGAGTTTGTTAATCTCTCTCTCAAAACTGGTTTCGTCCCTCTTGCCCTTAAAGCTGCTGTCATTCGTCCAATACTCAAGAAACCAACCATAGACCTGGAGGTCCTGGGAAATTACAGGCCGATCTCCAACCTCACCTTCCTGTCAAAGGTTCTAGAGAAGGAAGCCGCCTCTCAGCTTCACAACCATCTAAAACACAACAACCTATTTGAGATATTTCAATCAGGCTTTCGTTCGGCTCACAGTATCGAAACAGCTCTGCTCAGGGTGACAAATGTCCTGCTTATGGCAGTTGATTCAGGATCACCATCACTGCTCATTCTGCTCAACCTAACAGCAGCATTCGACACAGTGGACCATACCATCCTCTGGGACCGCCTCCACAACACAGTTGGACTGTCGGGAACAGCACTGCAGTGGTTTCAGTCCTACCTTTCTGGCAGGACTGAGCGTGTTATATTGGGAGAATGTGAGTCCAGGCTGCTCCCTGTTACGTGTGGTGTTCCGCAGGGGTCGGTTCTTGGCCCAATCTTATTCATTCTTAACATGCTTCCCCTCGGTTCTGTCATCAGCAGACATGGACTATCCTTCCATTGTGATGCTGACGACATGCAACTTTATATCAAAACTGCCCAGAGCCCCTCCACAGTCCTATCACGTCTCACTACATGCCTTGAGGAGATAAAGGCATGGATGAAAAGCAACTTCCTCCAGCTGAACTCCAGTAAAACTGAGGCACTACTTGTTGGCACCCCTCATCAGATCCACTCCTCTCCCATATCTCAGTTCATCTTTGACGACCAGGTCATCACTTTCTCCTCCTCAGTCGTAAACCTAGGGGTTCGGTTTGACCCGCAGCTGACCTTCAATGACCATATTAAACACATTTGCAAAACCTTCTTCCTCCATCTTCGAAACATCTCCAAACTCCATCCCCTTCTAACTCTTCCAGATGCAGAGAAACTTGTTCATGCCTTTATTTCCACCAGGCTGGACTACTGCAACGGACTCTTCATTGGGATTTCTGGCATAAATATCCAGAAGCTACAATACATCCAGAATAGCGCTGCCAGAGTCCAAATAAGAGTCTGAAAATATGATCTCATAACTCCCATTCTACACTGGCTCCCTGTTTCATTCCGGATTGACTACAAAATCCTCCTGCTCACACAAAAATGTATCACCAGACATGCACCACCATATCTACAAGAACTCATCATTTTGAAATCCTCACCCCGCACCCACCCTCAGATCATCAGGCCACCTGCTTCTTCAGGTCCCCACCACCAGGCTTCGTACCATGGGGGACCGTGCTTTCTGTTCACATCAGCTTTGGAACCACCTCCCGAGTGAGCTGAGAGCAGTACAGAGCCTGGACACTTTTAAAGCAGAATTGAATACTTTTTTATTCAAAAAGGCTTTTATGTGCTGATTGTTTATTTTTTTTATTTTTTTTAGGTACTGTCGTTTTACTGTGTAGCACTTTGAGATTATTTGGAATGAAAAGTGCGTTATAAATAAAATATATTATTATTCTTATTATTATGTGCACTCACATAAGTAAATAAATTAATAAACAAATAAACAACCTAAAGTTTATGTTTAAATTGTAAATAAACATCTTCCTAAATATTTATGCAATTACTTGAAAACTACTAAATGACATCTGTGGTGTGATGTAAAGGCAGTACTTTCCAGTAATATACACAACACATACATTAATTTTTGATAAGCCTGAAACTTTCCACATTGTATTAGCCCTTCACATGTTTAAAAGAGTAATTCACTAAAAAGTCTAAATTTGTTCTGCCCTGCCATAAATAAAATAAGGAATATAGCATGAAACAAAAAAAATGTATATTAACAATTCTAATGTTTGGAAGGTTTTCGCTTCATTTACTGCCCAGCATTGCACACACTCACTTCCTCCATGAGACTGTGGTTGGAGATTAATGAACTCATTCTAAAATTGGAAACAATAGGATCTGCAACTATTAATATTGTTGTCGACTAGTTTATTTTTATAGAACGCTTCTTACACTACAGAAATGCCGTTATTTCAGTGTAAAGTGGAGACAATGGGAAAGAAAGAGGGAGAGAGGAGGAGGGAAAGACAGGATAGTAACTCATAGGGCCCTATTTTAACGATCTGAAACGCAAGTGTCAAAGCGCAAAGCGCAAAGCGCAAGTAACTTTGTGGGCGGATCCCGGCGCTGTTGCTATTTTCCCGGCAGGATAAACGACTCTTGCGCCTGGCGCAAACCTAAAAGGGGTTGGTCTGAAGTATCTTCATTATTCATAGGTGTGGTTTGGGCGTAACGTGAAATAAACCAATCAGAGCATCGTCTCACATTCCCTTTAAGAGCAGGCACGCTTGTTCCATGGCGGATCACTATTATAACGGCGGATTTGCCAGCGCACGCCAGGAGCAGTTCACAGCCAAAGAGACCGATGTTCTCGTCAGGGCCGTAAAACACAGAGAAGTGACATTGGGGATGATGGGAGAAACCCACCCAAATTAGCTTCGGTTAAACAGGCATATAATTTGGGTAAATGTGTAGCCTAATCTAGATTTAAAAAAAAAAATCTAGATAGATCTTTTTCACATCTTCACGGACACAACAATGATTTCCCTCGTGTGTTAATATTTTTCCTTGTAATAATGTATGATTTGCAAAAATGAAAACTGCTGCGTCTATTTATAACTATTAGAGAATTAAAGTGGATGCGCGTTAACACGCTACATTATGGCCAAGCACGTGCCCTTAAAATACCATATCACTAACGCGCAACGTGCCACTGTCTTTAGACTGTTTTTTTCCTGGTCAGTGGCCCAATTGCTTTCTAAAATTGGAAAATAGCACCAGGGCAGTTTTGCGCCGGAACACGCCTCCTCTTTGCGCTGAACCGCCCCCGCGAGCGCAAGTTCATTCCCTAATTTACCGACGTGCGTCTGTGGAGGGAAAAGTCCGCTGTGCGCGGGTGCAAAATAGGAATGATACATGCGGCGGTGTTCAAAGTCAATTGCGCTAGGTGCAAGATAGGGCCCATAGTGTTGAGGAGTAGCTAACTACAAGTAGCGACACTATTAACTATATTTTTCATTAGCTTGACAAAAGCTCATTGCTTTTAAAACAGTGTAGATTTTAGAGTAGCATACTACATTTTGCAGCAAGTAGTGGTGTAGCACGACTAAAAGCTACATTCTGTTCCCTTTCGAATGGGAACTCACACTGCGTACTCAAGTGACGTGCATTTGGGTGGAATGCCTTCAATGGAAGAGGCTGGATGTGCTGGGTAGGATGTATTCGCAAAACTATCTCAGAAACAGTTAACCCTCTGGGGACCAAGGTGTTTTTGGGGTCCTTGAGATTTTTTGACATGCCAAGATATTTAGTTTTTTTTTTTTAATAGGTCATAGCGGTGAGGCGGGATCGAGCACGGGGTTGTAGACAGAGGAGCATGGGAGGAGTCGAAGAGGTATATTATTGTTTAAGCTCCTCTTGCTAGCTCTGGTACTGATTCGTTTTCTAGATCTAATTCTGAGGATTTAAACACAGAATTAAAGGGTTGAGGCAGACTCCCAGTATGGGTCCTTAGGCAGCTTCCTTTTGCTCTCTGAGGTTGCTGTCGCCTCCCCCATAGTCTGGGGTTTAAGCATGCAACTCCTTTATGAGCCTTTAAATTAGAATGTTTTGCTGAGGCCTCCGCTCTCCTGAGCTCCACCTAGATAGTGAAATCAAGTGTGTATGCTCTCTGTGGGCCTCTATGATAAGCTGTCGTTAAGGTTAAGCTTAGTTTGGCCTCCTCTCGCTCTAGAAAGCTGTTCAGCTGAGGCTTCTGCTCTCCTGAGCTCCATTTACTGTAGGCAGTGACCTCGTGTGGGCTGCTGTGATAATCTGTCTTTAAAGTTGAGTATGGTTTGGCCTCCTCTCACTCTAGATGAGCTACATTAAGACAGCAAGTGTGTCAGCCCTCAGTGGGACATTGTAGTAACCCGTCTTCAATATCGCCATTGTTTGGCCTCCTCTTGCCATAGAGAGTCGTTCTGCTGAGGCCTCTGCTCTCTTAAGCTCCGTCTAGACAGTGATATCAAGTGTGTTGGCTCTCTCTGGCCTGCTGTGATAAGCTTTCTTTAAAGTTTAACATAGTTTGGCCTCCTCTCTATACATAGAGTCATTCTGCTGAAGCCTCCACTCACCTGAGCTCCAGCGAGATAGTAACATCAAGTGTGTCGGACCTCTGTGAGGCTGCTTTGATAAATTGTCTTTGAGGTTTAGTATGGTTGGCAACCTCTCCCTATAGAAAGTCGTTCTGCTGAGACCTCCGCTCACCTGAGCTCTGTCTTAACAGTGGCATCAATTGTGTTGGCTCTCTGTGAGCCGATGTGATAATCTGTCTTTAAGGTCGAGCGCAGCTTGGCCTCCTCTCACTATGGAGAGTTTTACTGCTGAGGCCTCTGCTCTTCTGAGCTCCATTTAACAGCAACATCAATCTCCAAAAAGGTGAGCTTCCTGCCACCTCTGTTTGGGCTCCCTTAAGAAAAAGATAGCTCCCTTCTAATAACCTTTGGGCAGCAGCCTTCTTTTAAGAGGCTTTACTAGGCAGCTCCCTTTTTAATATGCTGAAGTTTAAAGGTTGCAGCTGCCTACCACTGATGTGAGGTTATATAAACCGGCGGCTGCCTTGTGGTAATGATGCCGTAGCTGCCTCCCCAAGAATCGGGGTCCCCTAAGCAGCAGGATACTTTATTTATCTAGAGGACACTGCCTTCCCTGTTTCGGGTTCTTTTAATGGGCAGCTTCCCTAGAATGTAAACTTTAGCATATTTGCAAGGTCGTAGCTGCTTCCCACCAATAGTGGGTTCTTAAGCAACATACTCCCTTGTGTTAGCAGTGAAGTAGAAATGGCCTTCCGCCCCTAAGCAGGCAGTTTAATCAGGTCCTTTGCTCCCTCAAGAGAGCTTGAGATGATGTCCAGACTGCAGGCACTACCATGGAGTGTAGCCTCCTCATTACCGGGATCCCTTCTCTTGGGTCCTCCACGCTCTGTTCCGGCTCAGGCAGACTTCGGAGACTATAGCACAGCTAACACTTTGCAGCCATTTTCTAGTTTCCTCTTGTGCGCGTAGTGTACATTTCCCTCATAAGGTTGCTTTATTAGGGTATATCGTCCCTAGTTCTAGCCTAGTCTAAGTTGGGGATCATAGTCTTGGGTGAGTGAGGGTCTTTCTGCTGAGTCCTCAGCTCCCCAGAGAACCCATCTCTGGGCCTTGGCGAGAAGTGGGTTTTGCCTGAGCTTTGCATCCCTTCTCACTGGTTGAGTACCCTTAATTCAGAAGTGCTGGCCTTGCGTGATATTGATTCTAGGTCAGACAGGATGAAGCATTTTGCAACTAAAATATACATACGGTTTATGCCTCCCCCTTATGGCTGGTTTCATATGTTAAGGCAGCTTCTTTATGTTTCATAAAGCCGCAGCTACCTCCCTACTGGTTAGATTTCCAAGCAGGTTGCCCCTTTATGAGTCAATAATAAGGTTGAAGCTGTCTCCCCCTGATAGCGGGCCCTTAAGTAGCTCCCTCAGGTCATGAGTGACAGGCGAGGGAACCTTTGTTTTCCTGTGCCAGTATTCCCTTAAAGATAATGTCTGGAGTAGTGGCTGACATTACCAGAATTTTGAGCTCCGCCTGTCTCAGGGCTTGGAGCTTAGGTGGTGGCTGTAGGGAATAGTGTCACTGATAGTTCTGTGGACCTGAGTGAGGGAATCTGACTCCGCCATCTAAATCCGTTAAGTCTTCGTTTGTACTTTATCAGCCAATTATGCAGTCATTCAAATTAGGCACATTGGTTCCCCAAAGTGTCCTCTAGTCTAGAGGATCCAGTGCTAGTTCCCATTTGAAAGGGAATATCACGGGTTAGGCTATGCATCAAACCATGGTTCCCTGAGAGGGCAAACAAGACACTGCATCTCTCTGCTATGCATCAGGTCTGCATGTCTATGTCTCCTTCAGACAAATAAGTTAATGACGTCTAATACAGGTGCTCCTTTATACTCAAGGTTGCACCAGTAGTCACGTCACGGACTGTTGTCAGCCAGTGACATTGTCACATTTAAACACGTGCTTTAGGGGGCTTTCACACTGACAGTTTAGTTTGGAACAGGGCAGACGTTTTTGCATTGCTAAGCGCCAAGTTAAAAGAGTTTGGATTCAACAGAACTAGCGAGCAATGTCGTTTCAAACTGAAAAAGCTTTGTCAGCAATACTTGAAAATACGAGACGAGTTGCGTAAAACAGGCAGCTCAATTGATGCATCAGGTTCTTTGGCGTAGGCCCCGTTCGTAACTCGCATTCAGAGGGTACGGAATCTGCGTGTCCCGCCTGAAGACGAAGGCAGGTACACAGCCCACCCCCGCAAAGTAAGGAAAGGGGCCATCTGGTGGTGGCGGAGTGGATGGAGAAAAAGAACATTCTGAAGTCTTCAGGATGGAGGAGATAGCCTGTCTGGTGGTGTTAGGAATGATGGAGGGAGGACCTGACTTGGTGGAGTAGGGGGGTTGAAAGAAAGGTCCCATCTTAGTGGAGGCGGGGAGGATGGTGGTAACTGGAGCGACAGCATCTGCGAACTCAGACATGTGTAAGTACTACCCTTTTATGCTACAGTAAATATGATATGATTGGATAGATGAGAAGGTGATTAGTGACGTGAACGATTGAGTCTTCCTGGCAGAACTTGCGCTAGCTTCATTTCATGTGGTTTGATGAACTTGATGCAATTATGGGTACAAAACCCACAAGTGACCCTTAATTCTCATACTCTAGAATCCTATCGGGAAAGCACACCTGTCTCCCAGAAACATGCCACCCATTCTGTTGAAGGCATGGACGAAGATAATTGCAGCAGTAGCAGTCACTACATGTCCTCTACATCTCTGTCTGAATTGGAGCGATCAGATAAAGGTAGGGCACTACCTAAGTATGTTACACTTTTCTTTACAGTAGTATTATATTCCTTAACGTTAACAATACACTGTGTGTGTGTGTGTATGTGTGTGTGTGTGTGTGTGTGTATGTGTGTGTGTGTGTGTGTGTGTGTATGTATTTGATAGCATTAAGAGGACATTCTGTATAGTATATATATGACGGAGCGGTATATGGTTTTACTAAATTATTTAGCTTATGTTGATAATTGTCGACTACGCCACCCTAAATCAATCAGTGAATATCCAAATAACCTAGCAATTAACACTAGGTCACACAGGTTTGTGTGTGCCAGGAAGGTCAGAGACATGAGTACAAGCAATTTACAAATGGTATTTATTGACGTACAAAAATAGTTAAAACAGTATCTTCATTAAAAAGGGCGCTCAGCGCTACATGTACAAATGATGACAATTTACAAGAGAGGTGATCACAGAGGGCAGTATGCAATGGCAACACCAACACTGTCCTCTACCCAAAAGGGTAGGAGGAATTTCAAGAAAAATCTGTAAATCTCACTCTCCCCAAAGTCAGACAGAAATAATTTAACCAAACAACCAGGCTGAGTATACCGGCCGTAGGATCACTTAATGGCTTTTCCAAAAGCGCAATTCTACTCACACACACACGTCACCGTGCACGTGGATCACACACGTAGGCATTTCTAAAAAGTGTAACCCACTGCAGCACCACTATCACAAGGCAAGAGAAGGTCATTCCGCCTGGCCGCCTCAGTTTCTAGAAGAAAACAGAATAAACATTGAGTTTGGTAAAACCCCAAAAATAAAAATAATAAAAATAAAATAATAAAACTGAACTGAATAAAAATTCAGTTTTGCGTCACAGAACAAAATTACATTTTAAAATATATTGAAAACATGTATTATACATTTTAATTATGTTTCACAATATTACTATTTTTTATCAAATAAATGCAACCTTTGTGAGCAGAAGACACTTCTTCTAAAAACATTAAACATTTTACACATCAAAAACTTTTTAACGCCATTGTACCTTTGGTGGACCCTGATTAATGCAGTTGCACCAGCTGAGTTTGTTTTATTTTTATTTTGTAGATGAAGTGAGAGGCCAAAGCACCAGTGGTATCACCAGTCAGCATGACACAGAAGAGGGCCCACACCTGGACACCCCAATTCCCAGAGGAAATAAAAGAAAGAGGAAAGGAGAGAACATGGTTGATGCTCTAAATGCCTTTATGGATCTTTAAAAAGTCCAGCATGAGGAGTTTAGTTGGGCAGAGCAGGTACGTGTCCAGCAGGAATGTGCAACATTAGCACAATATATGAAAGCACAACAGGAGGCAGATGAGCGCCAGTACAAAGCACTGCAGGAACAACAGGCAGCTACCACTCAGATGTTTATGACACTCATTAACAACATCTTTACGGACCGTTGTGCTGGCCATCCCACATCAGGCATAGGTCTCAACATGTGTCAGCTACGATCCCATCAATCAGCAATGGGCTCTTTTGTGAGTAACCAACAAAACCTTCCACGTAATTCTGCCATCGGTCCTCACATGAGTCAGCTACAATCTCCTTCATCCACATCAGGAGTGGGCTCCTACATGAGAAACCAGCACCGCTCTCCATCTACGTCAGCCATGGCCCCTACATGTGTGATGTACAGTCCCCTCCACCTGCATCAGGCCACTATATGAGTGAGCTACACCGTCCTCTAATAACAACACCAAGATGCCCCTCTATGAATGAGCTTCTTTATGCTACACCAGCAGTGGAGTGTGTTGTGAAGAAGGGGACTAAATAATAAACATAAAAAAAATATCTTTTTGAGCAGCAGTGGTACCATAATGTTTAATTAACCAGATGTATTTTATAAGATTTTGTTTGTTGTTGTGAAACTTTTTTTTAAGATATTTTGAGAATTAGTTCATTCAGTAGTGTTTCAGTTAAAATACTTAGAGAATTTGAATTACACTTTTCGGTGCATTCCATGCTCCTCATCTTGTTCTTCCATCTCCTGGTAATCTTCCCCACAAAAATTGTGAAGCACACAACATGCTGATACAGTTGTGCATATAAACAAAATTGATATGCCCAAAAGCTCCACAACCATTCGTGCTCTGCTTAGCCTGCAATTTAAATTTTGATGAATGTGAGATAATCCAGCTCTTTCTGGGTAGGGCTTCATTTGCCATGGCAGCGAAGGATATGCTGAATCTCCCAGGAGCATGAGTGGACCATCTACCCCCTCCATTGTCTCTGTAAAGCTGAGAAAGACCATGCCACCCTGACCTCTCTGGTAAATGGAGGAATTCGCAAAAACACGGGCATCATGCACTCTCCCTGGCCAGCCTACATTTATGTCCCAGAAATTCAACTTGTCATCAAGTATGGCCTGGACGATGATCGAGTATGACCCCTTTTAGTTGTAGTACTCTACAGGGTTTTCAGGTGGGGCAATAATGTCTATGTGTGTGCCATCTATGGCACCCACACATTGTGGATATTCCCCAGCGTTCACTGAGGCCTTTTACAATGTCCCAAAACTCACTGTCATTAGGTGTTTTAATCCACTTTGGTAGCAAATGGGTGGAAATAATACCTGTGACTTCATGTGTGATTTTACAAACAGTAGATAGACCAATTCTAAACAAATGTGTTATGGAACGGTACTGAAGGTTTGTAGCAAGCCGCCACAGGCAAATTGCTACATGATGTTCTACAGTGATTGGTGCTCTGAGTCTTGTAACCTGTCTTGTGAGAAAGGGCCTAAGTATGTTACATAAATGATGGAATGTGGACTTTCTCATCCTGAAGTTTAGTAGCCATTCTGTGTCTGTCCAATGGGCACTTATTTTCCCCCACCAAACAGATAGCCGTGGTTGAATCTACACACTCCTAAAAGTCCCAATTAAAAAAAGGTAGAAAAGAGTACAATAAACAATACTTTCTCTCTGTCTGTATATGTATATGTATGTATGTATGTATGTATGTATATGTATATATATATATTTATATAATTAGCATTTTTATTAGGTTCAGTTGTTTCACTTTAATGGCAATGAATAGGTCATTTTCGTTGCTATTACAATAAAAATGCTAATTTTAGAAGCAAATTTCAGATGGCATGTAAATTGCCAAAACACGCCGTCACCTGGATATGTGCTTAATTACACCATGCATAAACACAATTGTCGTTCACTATGCTGTGCATAATAGCACCAAAATAACAAAAAAATAAAACTATGCTCAGTCGCGTTGTGTTCCCCATGCGTTTTCCGTGTGCGTTTGCGATGACGTAAGATGACTGCAAACGCACCTGGGTTCGATAACATCAAATTGAGTTTGAAACCAGACCAACGCTGCGGGGGCCGCCGGGAACAATTGTGCTCGGGCTCGGACTGCAGCAAACGAGCCCAGTGTAAAAGCCCCCTTAGACACCACTAGAGACGTTCCCAAAAGTGTCCTCTAGAGCAGTTTTTCCAGCCCTGCTCCTGAAGGACCCCCAACAATGCACGTTTTCTTTGTCTCCCTAATCAAACACACCTGATTCAACTCATCAGCTCATTATCACATGGGTAAAACATTATGTGCTAGCCAGATGGGATTTAAACTTTATCGGCTTAAGACCCGGATTTGGTTTGAAGACGAAAACCGTACCAAGAACAATGTTATCGCACCATTTCTGATTTCTAACACACACTCACAGCGTTCGGAGCAGAAACGAAAGCTGATGCTCTCCATATGTTTTTCCGTCGTCTCCAGGAGCATTCATATGTAAATTGTGCAAGCTTATTTTGTCCATTAGATCGAAATATCTAAAAAAGTCCATACATTTATCCGCCCCTGTACCCTTCCCTTTGAAGAAATCAGGAAAGAAGTGGTTGAAAGTGGACAAAAGAGACGGATAAAAATACCAGGTGTAAACGGGTATGTGTCTTCCTTGTCTACTTGTGATCCAATTGACCAAAATGCATCTTAATACCAGGTGTAAACAGGACCTATAAGATTACCAACTTTGTGTTTTGTACCTTTGTTTTGAAAACAAAATCATAATATTACTAGACTTATCATACAGTCTGTTATCTAATTAAATAGGTTGCAGCAGGTTTTCTGCTGTGTTCATGCAAGCTGCTCATGATTCTCGTCTCAGAGCGGCTCCATTCATAAATGCTGCGAGCTCCATTAGGGCATGTGCTGTGTGTTTAAAATAGGGCCCTATATCTCAAACTGCAACTGATACAAATGTAACATCAATGTAAGAACGAAATGTATGCAAATTAAATTTGATACATAGGAGTAGTCAAAAATGTAGGTTAACAATTTAAGTGCATGGTATAAAGCGCAGGGAGCAAGATCACTTAGGGTGTGTACAAATCCACTTTTGCTAGTTTAACGACGGGAAAATGGTCGGTGTGCCAGGCGCATGGTCTAAAAGGGTTGTCCCTATTCTCTTAATGAGTAATGAGTGTGTTTTATGATTTACGTGTGTTAAACCAATTAGAGTCTCATTGTCCAGTTCTTTACTAAGCTACCTGCTATAGCTCAAACTCCCCACTGGAAGGGTTTCAGGACAAGTACGGCGGATACAACTCGAGTCACTTTGAGCTTTTATTGCGCACACATACACAATACTCATCCACAAACTAGGTAGCCTGCATGCTATCGCTACGTTAACCTGTCAGTTGGATATAGTGACGTTAGTTAGTTAGTTGGTTTAGGTTGTAAACCTGCAATGAAAACACAAACACCAGAATTAACTAATAAAATAACCCCAATTATGTGACATTAATTATTTATCTGGAATACTAGCAATGCTAGTTTATAGTCACTCACCGGCAAGGCATACCAGTCCTGAACATCAACTAAATGAAACTGAAACCTAAAGGCGGAGGCGCCTGCGCACTAACTAATTAAGCATACACAGACAAATAGCCTAGAAAAATAACCTGGTGACCAGTAATAATAATAAACAAACCTTTAACCTAGTAAGAAAATAACATAAACATCCATCACTTGTAATATATAGATCTATATACATATATATTTATATGTAACTCTAGTTATACCTGCTGGAAAGTTCTACACCTCCCACTTGGTCTACTGATTCTAGAATCCAAGTAGGCCACCATAACCAAAACAGTTAAACTTCTAGATATCAAATTATCCCCATGACCATGCAAATAACATTGCATACTTGGATATGAATGTACTATGTCATAACACGAATAACTATCTCTTCAAGTTAGCTTTAAATGTCCATAAACAATACGCATTGTCCTTGATGACATTACAACCTCCTTTACCGAAACACACCACCAGCCTTTGGGAGGATGGTAGTGGGGAGAGTCTCGATCCTTCACCGAAACACACCACCAGCCTTTGGGAGGATGGTAGTGGGGAGAGTCTCGATCCTTCACCGAAACACACCATGGTGGGGATCCTTTACCAACCGAAACACACCATGGTGGGGATCCTTTACTGCTCCTCCACTGGAAGCAGAACCACCAACCTCCTAACGTCCCTGTGGAGGATGGTGGAGGGATAGTTCTCCATGCCTTGGTTTTTCTTGAACCGTCCGCCGACAACTGGACAGCTTCAACATGTTCTCAGTCTCACATCTCGTACTACGCCCTTCACATCAGGACACACCTCCACGACTCGACCCAGCCTGAACTGGCCCCTCAACGCGTTCTGATCAGCTAACCACACCAGGTCCCCCGCTGCAACATTTCTAGCAGGCGCGTGCCATTTCTGACGGATGTAGAGGCCCGGACCTGCCAGCTGGCTCCAACGCTTCCAGAACTTGTTAACCTCGATCTGGATTGCTCT
The DNA here is from genome assembly GCA_033366665.1 of Phoxinus dragarum. Taxonomy (NCBI): domain Eukaryota; kingdom Metazoa; phylum Chordata; class Actinopteri; order Cypriniformes; family Leuciscidae; genus Phoxinus; species Phoxinus dragarum. The sequence continues at coordinate 6,102 of JARPMJ010001151.1, read as the reverse complement.
TAGCCGCACGACGGGGTAAGTTGGATACTTAAACCCTCGGGAGTCCCAACTGGGTCCTGCTCGACCAAGCAGAAGAGAGTTGGAAGTGATGACTTCCACGGTCTCATCTTGTACCTGGGCTCTGGCACCGATTGGTCTCTCATTTGACAGGTTAGCAGCAAGGTACAGGAAGGTCTGGAACTCCAGCGCTGTCAGGTTATCTTCTTTACCAACACTGCTTAACGCTCTCTTGAGAACACGGACAGCTGCCTCAGCTGCCCCATTTCTGTGGGGAGAGTCCGCCGGGTGAAACACCCACATCCAGTCGGTTCCTACAGCTGCTGCCTTCTTCTGGACCTGATCCTTGTCAATGCCACTTAGGAACTCATAAAGCTCCTGTAATACTCGCCTGGCGCCCACAAAGTTTGTCCCTTGATCCGACCAGAGCTTTCTTGGGTGACCCCTGAGAGCTGTGAAGCGCTGGTATGCTTTCAGGAATCCTTCCGTCGACAGATCTTCCACAATGTCAGCATGTACTGCTCTCGAAGCCATACAACTGAACACTACACCCCAGATTTTCATCTTTGTTCTTCGTCTTATCGTATCTTTAACAACATATGGTCCGAAAAGGTCCAATGTCGTAAACTCGAAAGGTGCAGCTGGTTCAGTTCGTTCGAGGGGAAGCTCACTCATCACCTGTTTGCACATTCTCGCTTTGGTCTTTCGACAGTGCATACAGGAGTCAATGACCTTTCTGGCAATCCTTGGTCCCAGTACCACCCATGCTTTAGACCTCACACGGAGGAGTGTGCCAGCAACACCTTCGTGGTTAACCTTATGAGCCTCTCGAGTGAGAAGGGTGCTAATCCACGCATTGTAGGGGATCAGGGGCACACCGGTATCTCCTTGGGTAACGGTCTGGACTCTACCATGGCATTTTAGGAGCCCTGAAGACTCATCCCTGCTGACAACGAGTCTGTTTAGCGTTGTCACAGGAAACGTAACTCCCTTCTGGGCGGCTAGGCACAGGTCTTGGAATGCAGCTTTGCATTCCTTTACTGTCAATACTACCTCCCACTTTGCTGGTTTAGAGGCCCTGTCTACACGGGCCAACCACTTCTTCACAGCTCTGCGGACATAACCAACTACTCCACAAAGCTTAGCTAGAGAACCTTGTTGGTTCCACTTGGTCTATGAGCATGGCTCCCCACAGTGTCTCTGTTTCTTTGGTCTCAGCTAAGGTCAATTTCATCCCATTTTCTGAGGACGCTGAAACCCCGTTAACTCCATCTGTAGCTACTGGATGTTCACCATCAGGACTGTCAGGGTTCAACTGCTTCTTGGCTTGAGCTCTGGTGAGGACTGCCGAAAAGGCCTTTCTCTGGAGTTTACTCACCACCTCCCTAGCATCAGCTGCCACTTCTGAAGCGGACTTCATGGGCCAATCCTCGACTGGACTAGACAGGAACTCAGGACCTTCCTGCCACACAGAGTTCTCACCCAGCAATTCAGGAGAGCACCCCCTCGTGACTAGATCAGCGATGTTGACCTCGCCTGGTATCCACCACCAGTCAGTTACGGGTCCAGCCTTCTGAATCTCTCCGACTCGGTTCGCAAAGAACGTTTGGAATCCGTAGCTCTCTCTCTGGATAGCCCCCAGCACCGTCTGACTGTCAATGAAGTGGTACCACTTCTCCACGCCTATCCGTCCATGCTTCAATACGTATCCCTTTAGACGTGTGGCAAAGACAGCCCCGCATACCTCAGCCTTGACTGTGTCACCTTTTTGGTTGAGGGGGGTTTAATTTGGCCTTTGACTCTACCAGCCGGGTGACCACGCCATTTGACGTCTCCCACCGCAAATACAGTACAGCGCCATAGGACTCACAGCTCCCGTCAGAAAACGTGATTCCCCAGGGTTTACCCCTCCAGTCAGAGGGCTTGAGGCTTCTGTGGAACTTAATGCTACTCAAACGAGCGTACTCCTTGAACAGTTCAATTGCCTTTCCTCTGAGCTCGTCAGAAAGAGGTTCATCCCAGGTGTCTTTTGTAAGCTTGCCAGCTTCCTGGAAGGCTCTTCTCACAAGGATCACTCCTTTCTGTTTTACAGGTGTTACTAGACCGATCGGGTCATACAGCCCGGCGATCTGGCTCAGTAGAACACGACGAGTCAGTGGGTTTGGTGTCTTTACCTCCACTTCTTCAGTGAGGTCAATCTCAGTTCTCATTTTCTTCTTCCTTCTGGAGAAGTTGATAGAGACCATCACAAAGAGTCTGTCCTCTTGCACGAAGTAACCAACCCCCAGGGCTTTGTTATCTTCCTCACTCAGCTGGTTGGGCAATATCAGAGTCATTGGTTTGGACACTGTCCCGTCCCGCCTCCCACTTTGACCGGACCGGACCCAAGGCTTGAGGAAGAAGCTTCCTGCTTTCAGTATTTTCTCTACTCCCTCTTGGATCTTGTCTAGACAGTGTGGGTCATCGTGGGATGTGAGGAGATCATCGACGTAGGAGTCTTCCTTGATGACTCTTCTTTCCTCCGTCATCTCAGAGAACTGGGGCAACTTTGCGGTCTCTCGCATGGCAACCTGTGCAATGCACCCTGCTGGTTTGTCCCCCATGTTCACCCTCACGACAGCATAATCCTCAATCTCATCCTCCGGCGAGTCTCTCCATAGGAACCGATGCACATGGACCTCTTGTTCCTCCAGCCAAACCGAATTGTACATCTTGGTGATGTCCCCGATGGCTGCATGTCTTCCTTCCCGGAATCTGAGGAGCACCGCCCTGATGGGATTTAGGACGTCTGGGCCTTTGAGCAAAATACTATTCATGCTCACCCCCCTGAATTCCTGGCTGCTATTCCAGACGAGGCGCACCGGCGTAGTCACTGAGTGGGGATCTGGAGCGGTTAAGTGGCTCACCCACCACACAGCACCTTTCCAGCCGTCCATCATGTCCTTAGTGAGCTTAACAGCAGCTCCCCTCCCCACCATCTCATGGACTTGCCTCATGTAAGCCTCTTTCCACAGGGGGTCTTTCACGAGCCGCTTCTCAGCTCTCAGGAACGTTGCTTCCACCGCTTTTCCGGTTGTTGGGAAGAGAGGCTGGGTTTTCCTTCCAGGGGTACTTCGCATCCCAGTGTGGCTGGTCGCTGTGGGCGTCTCGCTCCCTGAAGGTTAGACCTGCCTTTATTATCTCCAGCTCTTTCTCATCAGCCAGGGACATCTCCTTTCCTCCCGGTGGGCACTTTCCACAGCGACACCCTCCACAGGTAGGGTCACAGGCAGCACCGATGCTGTCCCATTTTAGCCACTCAAGGATCTCTTTATTGGACACTGCTGTCGTTCGAACTTCTACACTGCCTTCTTGCTCCAAATGGCTTCCTGGCCTTCCCACGAAGTGTTCTTCAACTTTTAAGGCTACCGTCTTCATTGAGTGAGCGAAGTGCGTCTCTGACTGCCATGTGGTCACCTCCACTTCCTCGAAGAGGTTTGGATGCACACCACTCACGATCTTGCCCAGAGGGCCATCCCACAACACCAGGTCGCCGACCCTTTGAAGCCTTTGGGGAGCTAATTGACCTTCTCGAGTGCTGATCAATAGATCGATCTTCTCTGGGCGGGCCAGTTCTCCCGGCTTAGCTTCAGGGAAGAACTGCTCTAGCCGCTCTGATCTCACCACTCGATCCACTTTGGCGATGTCTTCCATCCCGTAGCAGATCATTTCGTGAAACTTCAGGGTTCCTCGTGAGGTCCACACCTTTTAGCAAATTGACTCGTTCAAAAGAATCATCCAAAAGAATCATTCAAACGAATTGTTCATCCGCGAACAGACGTCTTTGCCAGCTGTTATGGCTTGTAGCGGCGTTGTTTACAAAGTCACTATATTAGCCCGCGGCTGTCATCATTATCCACACAGTTTTACTCACGGTTGTGGAAGTTATTCAACCCACAACGGTCCCGTTAGCTCTTGACTTCGGCTCTTCCGTTGTAGTGGTGTTGTTGACGACCGCTTCAGAATCTGATCTCCGATCCCGGCGCGGGTCATCAACAATGGCTCTCCTCCGCTCGGGAGTCTGTGTATTCTCTCCGTGTATTCTCTCCTACACTCATCTCTCATTCCCTTTAAATGCCAGTTGCGTTCGCGTTATGGCGGATTCGCTATATAGATGCCGGAATTTGATAGTGGAAAGACCGAACGCGTCTCGAGAGCGCAAACGGAACTGCTCGTGCGCGAGGTAAAAGTGGGCCAGCAGACCATCTACGAGACAAGCCGGATTCCACCATATCTTTATGTACACAATAATAATAGTTTACATTGTAATCCTTTTATTTTAAATATGTGGCATGTTTGAGTGCTCCTGTGCATCCCTGTGTAAGCAGAGTGTAAGCGCGTTGTGGACCCGCCAATGGGTGCACATTACTAACGCGCTCTTTAAATAACAAAAAAAATAAATATTGCGCCATTGACTTTAGACCAGGTATCAGTTGGTCAATGGCGCAGTCTATTTCTGTTGCCTCAAAATAGCAACTCGCCAACAATCCGCCTGAACACACCTCATTTTCAGACCAGCACGCCTATGGGTGCACAAATGGGCGCAAATGCATTTGCTATTTAAACAACGTGGCGCAGGGCGTGAAAATGATAACTGCGTCGGGTGTAAGATAGGGCCCATTGGCTATATTTGACTATTGTGTGTGTCTTTGTAGAGTTTACAAAATAAAACAATAGGCTACTCTTTGAAATCATAATTGAATTGCATTGTTGTTTTAAACCCAAAATCTTAATTACTTATAACATTCTTCATTAACAATTATTTTGTTATTTGTCATATACAATGTCATTGTAAAAAAAAGAAAAAAAAAAGTACTTTCAACATATTCAGCTACGTTTTTGATAGTAACTTGTAGTATAGCTAACTACTTTTTCAGAAGGGTAGCTCGACTGTATCTTAACTACTTTTTGAGTAGCTTGTAGCTTAGTGTAGCTTCCCCAACACTGGTAACTCATGAGTTAGGCATTATAGAAAAAGTCATCATAGGTCTCCGTGATCATGAATTTGACAAGCAGGTCTGAATAATTTAGCATGAGGACATCCAATACCTGATAAATGTGACCCTGCGCAAATGGAAGCCAGATAGCACCTGATGAAAAATTCATAACTGAGCTGATAACCTCAGTTCATAGAGCTCTCCTACCTACACCACAGCACAAAGAGCATGAGGAGGCTCATGCCAGTGTTTGTGCTAATAGATTGGAACCTGCTTCAAAGACTCAAAATCAAATTGTGCAATATATTATTCACAAAATCTGAGGCTTATCCTGCAGTGTCTGTCAAAGGTGAGCTGTGTTGCACAGTATGAGACAGTGTACAACATATGGTTGCTGTGTGGGGAAATACACATATTTTTACTGCAAGTGGTTTGTTGGGATGAAACTTTAAACTCCAAATAGATGCACCCAACCAAGATGAAATAAATTTCTGGCTTCTGGAAGTCATTCATTTCAAAAAGAAAGTACAGAAACCCCATGGAATTACGACCATATGTGTATGTGGCTTTAGAATGGAAATGTGGAATTCCAGATTTCAAGCTTTAGTTGAGTTTTAGTCATGGATTTTGTGGTAAGATAGTATGCGACCTCCAGACCAGATGGGCTGTATAAATATGAAAGCTTTAGCGTATGGTCTGCCAGGGAGACTCAATTGTTTCATCACTTCACGTCTCATTACCTTCTCATCCAACCAATTTTGATCTAACTCGTAGTATAAAGGATCGGTACTTGCACATGTCTGAGTTCACAAATGCTGACGCACAAATTCACCTCCATCCTCCCCAACCACCACCAGGATGGTCCCTTCCTATACCTCCCAGGGTGTCGGCTGCGCCCCTGCCTTCGTCTTCAGACAGGATATGCAGATTCCGTTACCCTCGGATTGCGAGCTACGGACAGGGCCTACGCCAAAGAACTATAACTCAATATTTGCTTGCTGGGCTGTTAATATGCTTTGCAACGTAATTTTTCTGTCAAGTCTTTTTGGTAGAATAATAATAATGCCATGTTTACAAACAAGTAGGCTAATTCACTGAAACGTCTAATTGTTCTTCCCTGCCGTAAACA
>JARPMJ010001150.1:142500-184155 GCA_033366665.1 Phoxinus dragarum | reverse complement strand
GACGATGTGCGGCAAGCTTTAGATGGTAGGACTCCCTTAGCCCGCCGTCCAGCAGAGGGTGGGCAAAGGTGAGTCGCTAACAGCCTCCTCGACCGGAGGGAGAGCGTGGTAGCCTCTGTCACGAGCACCGTCCACTACGGAGAATGCTGGCGAGGCAGAAGTACGTACTCTGGCTGAAAAGGGCGCCTTCCACGATTTCGCTACCTCTTCGTGAAGCTCAGGAAGAAAGGGTGCGTGTCTGGAGGGGGGCGCAGCGCGGTCTCCAGAGAGGAAGCGGCCATCCAGCCGGTTGAGTGCAGTGTTGTTCGGGTGTCGACCACTCGAGGCCGAGGCTCGACACGGCCTGTGTGAGCAGACGCATCAGCTCTGCTTCGATGCTGATCTTCCCTCCTCGACGTTCCGGAACGGCGGGGGAGGGGAGGTCACACAGAGCTCGCCCATCCCTCGCTCTCCGAAGCGAGAAGCGAACAGCAGTCGTCATCCCCCTCTGATACGGCTTGCTGGTCGTCGTCCATAACGGACAAAGCGGCAGGCTGCGGCTGTTGTCCGTCGGTGAGCGACTCAAACGACACGTTGAGAGGAGCTAGCGGCGGTGGCGGCGGCGAGCTCCTCGTGGAGGGAGGTTCCGGGGCCCGCTGAGCGCGGCGCTTCTTACGGCGCGGCGCTACAGGGGGCGGGTTGAGCAAGCTTCGGCGAAAGATGCAAGGCGAGTCCGCAGAGTCGCGATTGGCATCATGTCGCAGTGATGGCAGCCGCCATCACCGAGAGCGAGAGCTGCATGTTCCTCGCCCAAGCAGGAAACACATAGTTCGTGGTGGTCCCCGTCGATGAGCGCGGCTCGGCAGGAGCCGCAGGAAACGCGAGACATCTTTAAAAAGACACTCGTTGCTCTTTTGTGAGGAAAAATGTGTGCCGCGGTAGGCGAACACACACACAAAACACACACAAAACTGAAAGGATATTCCACGCCGGAGAAGCGCTGCAGGGAACGGCGGCTGAAGGCGGCGATGACCAGCGGCTTCAGGTAAGAGCTCGTTCTGCTGAGGTGCTTGTTCCAAACGGCTGTGGCGGCTCGAATCAATCCAGCGATGCGTGCAGCTTCGTTGAATTTAAGAAAATCGGCGTGTTAGACAGCTATGCTCGTATTTATAGGCCTAGGCCACGCATGTTTGGGCGGGAGGTGACGCAGAAGGGCGCGAAGCGTCCTCATTGGTCAGCGTCTCTGGCTCGCATAGGCTGTGCTTTTCTGGCAGAGCAGCCAATGGGTGAGCTGTATTGCTCCGCCTAGGTTGTATGCTTCAGAAAAGCGTTTTACAATATTACAAAATTAAGGATTAATTTTAGGCTTCAATCTCGACAAAGAAATATCTTTCCCGTAGCGTTCTTCGACGCAGTACGAGAGAACTCTACGTAAGAGAACTGCATATTTCTGCTCCGTGTATATCTGAATAAAACGGAGCAGTTTTTCCTCCATACTCTCATTATGTATCAGATATAAAAACACATGCAAAATTTTACTTTACATTTGGTCTGAATGTTCAATGAACTGTTCCATTTTTATATATTATATATATATTCTTTGTTTCTTACTATTATTTCATATGTCAGGCTTTACGGGGTTCACATAACTTCCGTCATGATGACATCATTGCCTCTCTCTGTGGCTCAGGTGTTTGTGGTGGCGATGAAGATCAAGCAGGAGTGTGAGTCTGGGCCGGCGCGCGCGTCTCCTCAGGGTGAGGATGAGGATGAGGAAGGAGATGTTCTTCTCCTGACAGCCTGATGACGCTGGTTCAGCCGGAGCTGCCGTCTCTGAGCCGCCTGTGGCTGTCGGTGTTGAGAGATTACGCCTCTGCTCACTCTCCCCCGCCGAGTTCTCCAGCCAGCTGCCGCCCGAAGGTACTCTCAGGCAGCAGCGCATGCCTCTATCACATCAAGAACATCAGTGCTCTGAGTCGCCATCAAAGTTATCTTGTTTATCTTGGTGTGAATGTGCCTTTATTGTTGTGCTTGCTCCATGTAAATCATCTGTACTTCTCTTGATCAGGAGGAGCGTTCTACACTCCTGAGACGATAGACACGGCCAGGCTTCACTACCGCAGCTCGTGGGCGTCCGTCCTGCACGCCGAGGCCCTGTGGCTCAGCAGCACCGGCTTCGGCACGGCCGAGGACTCCAGCGACAGCAAGAGCGCCTCCGGCACGGGGCCCGGCAGATGCACTGATGATCTGGTGAAGGACCGACTGCACCTGCTTCTGGGTAAACCATCTGCAAATGCATTTGGATTTGTACACATTTGCTCCCCCGGTGTGAAAAGTGTGGTTTCTCGCGTGGTTGCAGGCATCAGCATCGAGTTCCTGTGTTTCCCTCGGGCCGAGGAGCCATAGAGGATGTGATGTCGTGTTTGCACGCGCTCTGCACGCTGATGGACTCGCCCAGCGCTCGCACACACATCGCAGAGGACCAGGTCTACATCTCATGTGTTTTACTTCAGACTGTAGTAGATAGGGTTCGGTATCATTTTGAATTTAACAATTCCGGTTTAGATTCTGCTTATCGATTATCAGAAATGTGTTTAAAAATCATATCACCTTATTGAAAAAATGTATATCGCAATTATTGTCCAGCCTTAAGTCGACTAGAAACATGTTTAGCCCTAGGAGCCCTATCATTTTGTGATGAAAACTGACCGAATGTTAAGTGTTTGTGTTTTAAAGTATGTGTGATGTTTGAAGTGATTGTTACTGTGTTTTGAAGCGTTTGTGACTGTGTTTTGAAGTGCGTGTGACTGTGTTTGAAGCGTGTGGGACTGTGTTTTTGAAGCATGTGTCACTGTGTTTTGAAGCGTGTGTGACTGTGTTTTGAAGCGTGTCACTGTGTTTTGAAGCGTGTGTGACTGTGTTTTGAAGCGTGTGACTGTGTTTTGAAGCGTGTGTGACTGTGTTGTGAAGCATGTGTCACTGTGTTTTGAAGCGTGTGACTGTGTTTTGAAGCGTGTGTGACTGTTTTGAATGCGTGTGTCACTGTGTTTTGAAGCGTGTGTGACTGTGTTTTGAAGCGTGTGACACTGTGTTTTGAAGCGTGTGTCACTGTGTTTTGAAGCGAGTGACTGTGTTTTGGAAGCATGTGTCACTGTGTTTTGAAGCGTGTGTGACTGTGTTTTGAAGCGTGTGACTGTGTTTTGAAGCGTGTGTGACTGTGTTTTGAAGCGTTTGTGACTGTGTTTTGAAGTGCGTGTGACTGTTTTGAAGCGTGTCACTGTGTTTTGAAGCGTGTGTCACTGTGTTTTGAAGCGTGTGTGACTGTGTTTTTAAGCGTGTGTGACTGTTTTGAAGCGTGTGACTGTGTTTTGAAGCGTGTGTGACTGTGTTTTGAAGCGTTTGTGACTGTGTTTTGAAGCGTGTGTGACTGTGTGTTGAAGCGTGTGTGACTGTGTTTTGAAGCGTGTGTGACTGTTTTGAAGTGTGTGTGACTGTGTTTTAAAGCATGTGTCACTGTGTTTGAAGCGTGTGTGTGTTTTGAAGCGTGTGTGACTGTTTTGAAGCGTGTGTGACTGTGTTTGGAAGCGTGTGTGACTGTGTTTTGAAGCGTGTTGGGACTGTTGTTTGAAACGTGTGTGACTGTGTATCTGAAGCGTTTGTGACTGTTTTGAAGCGTGTGTGACTGTTTTGAAGCGTGTGTGACTGTGTTTTGAAGCGTGTGTGACTGTGTTTTGAAGCGTGTGACTATTTTGAAGCGTTTGTGACTGTTTTGAAGCGTGTGTGACTGTTTTGAAGCGTGTGTGACTGTTTTGAAGCGTGTGTGACTGTGTTTTGAAGCGTGTGGGACTGTTTTGAAGCGTGTGACTATTTTGAAGCGTTTGTGACTGTTTTGAAGCGTGTGTGACAGTGTTTTGAAGCGCGTGACTGTTTTGAAGCGTTTGTGACTGTTTTGAAGCGTGTGTGACTGTGTTTTGAAGCGTTTGTGACTGTGTTTTGAAGCGTGTGTGACTGTGTTTTGAAGCGTGTGTGACTGTTTTGAAGCGTGTGACTGTGTTTGAAGCGTTTGTGACTGTGTTATGAAGCGTGTGTGACTGTTTTGAAGCGTGTGTGACTGTTTTTGAAGCGAGTGTGACTGTTTTGAAGCGTGTGACTTTGAAGCGTGTGTGACTGTTTTGAAGCGTTGTGACTGTAGTTTGAGCGTGTGTGACTGTTTTGAAGCGTGTGTGACTGTTTTGAAGCGTGTGTGACTGTTTGAAGCGTGTGTGACTGTTTTGAAGCGTGTGACTTTGAAGCGTGTGTGACTGTTTGAAGCGTGTGACTGTGTTTTGAAGCGTTTGTGACTGTGTTTGAAGCGTGTGACTTTTGAAGCGTGTGTGACTGTTTTGAAGCGTGTGTGACTGTGTTTTGAAGCGTGTGTGACTGTTTGAAGCGTGTGACTTTTGAAGCGTTTGTGACTGTTTTGAAGCGTGTGACTGTGTTTTGAAGCGTTTGTGACTGTGTTTTGAAGCGTTTGTGACTGTTTTGAAGCGTTTGTGACTGTTTTGAAGCGTTTGTGACTGTGTTTTGAAGCGTGTGTGACTGTTTTGAAGCGTGTGTGACTGTGTTTTGAAGCGTGTGTGACTGTTTAGAAGCGTGTGACTGTGTTTTGAAGCGTTTGTGACTGTGTTTTGAAGCGTTTGTGACTGTTTTGAAGCGTTTGTGACTGTTTTGAAGCGTTTGTGACTGTTTTTAAGCGTGTGTGACTGTTTTGAAGCGTGTGTGACTGTGTTTGAAGCGTGTGTGACTGTGTATTGAAGCGTTTGTGACTGTGTTATGAAGCGTGTGTGACTGTGTTTTGAAGCGTTTGTGACTGTGTTTTGAAGCGTTTGTGACTGTGTTTTGAAGTGTGTGTGACTGTGTTTTGAAGCGTGTGTCACTGTGTTTTGCTGTAGCTGCTGGCTGTGGAGCTGCTGAACGTGCTTCTACCGGCTCTTACTGACCCGTGACCCGCAGAGCATGCAGTTACAGGTGACGACGGTGGTGCAGAAAACCATCCGCGCCGCACAGGAGCACCTGCAACACACCAGGAGTGAGTCCACATTCACATGTTCAGTTAAACTACCTCTGACGAATTAGGACTAACCAGCTCATCTGAAGGGTTAGGAAGCAATCTAGAAAATAAGAGTCTCCTAATCTGATACTTCTATCCACCTTATTCCTGACGAGCTTACTGTGTTCCGGTTTGTGGACTTCTATTCAAAAACACTGAAACGAATCATTACAAATCATCCATTTCAAGAGCGGTAACTTCAACATTGTGTCAGCTATGACGTTGCGGGAACTCCTCCCTTCTCCACTTTTGTTGAAATCGTATAGGCTAACGCTAGCTTGGAACTGCTGGCCAATTGGCTCACGAGCAGTTAAAAAGCATGGGCGTGACAATTGAGAATCAGGAGGGTTTTTGCTTGTGCTATTACGAGGACGAGGCCCACTGCCCCCAGCAAACCGCCCAGACTCAGAAACGACAATGACGACAAGGCCTGGGACCGTTGTCCTCTGCCGTTGCCACGTTCCCCAGTCCTTTTCGCGGACACAAGCTTCCGCCCCTCTCCTGCCGTTGCGGACTTCGTCTCTTTTGGCGCTGCCGGGGATGAGGAGGTGGAGCTACTAAGAGTAAGCTGGATTCCTGGTATTTCCAGTCGGGCCGCCGGAACCAGGCTGCTTCGAGGAGGAGGACTCCGTACTTTCCAGACGTCCACGAGCACGTGGTGAAGTCGTGGTCTGCACCTCAATCGGCACGTGTCCACGCTGCCCACCCCGGCCACCTTCTATGTGCCGTCGCCATGCACCTGTGCCCGTCCTTTCGTCTCTGGGCGTGGATCTCAGCCTGCCGTCCAAGCGGTGCAAGTTCACGGCTCATCTGGCTGACAAGGCCTTTGCATCTGCAGGCGAAGCAGCATCCGCTCTACACTCCATGGCTACACTGCAGGTGTCCAGGCAAAGCTTCTGCGGCACCATGGATGGCGAATTTTGTTGCATGGATGCAGACTTCGTGAAAGACCTGTGTGGGGCAACGGGCTACAAAGTGCTCCACCGACCGCTCCATGGGCTTCATGGTCGTCCTTAACAGGCACCTGTGGTTAAACCCTTGCTGAGTTGAACCCTTGCTCCAATCACTCACGGAGCGTTTCTCTGAGGAGCAGAAGCGTGCGATGGCTTTGAGTTACGTGATGCCCCGCCACTTGTTCCAGACATTGTTGAGGTCTCGCTCTTTGTCGGCGCCCCGCCCCGAGCCGGTTGTTCGCCGTAGGCAGTGGGCGGGACTGGGAAAGACGCGTCAGGGACCACAGAGAGCCTGTGCCGCTACGGCGCGCCTTCCTCGGCTACAAGCCTTCGTCCTGACGGACCATCCGAGAGGAGAGGTTCCCAGGAGGCCCTGCCCTCAAGTGCAGTGTTCAGCATCATGTCCCCTCTGTTCCTGCAGGCAACATTTGCAATGTTTGTGTGAGTTTCACAATAAGATCACATATCCCTTCTTACAAAGAGCCTTTCCCTCCTCATACAGTCGCAGTCCATGCCTATAGTGCTCGTGCCCGATCGGTTGCCAGCCTGCCCTCTACAAGCCGCCCCTCCCTCCAGCGTGTTAGCCTCACTGGGCCAGGGCTCCAGTCTACACACATCGCCACTGGCAACAGCGGCCATAGAACTAATACTGCCGTGGTGTCATTTTCTAGACGCGTGGAGAGCTATTCCAGGCGTTTCATCTTGCCTGCTGGGGATAATTTAGCACAGGTATTCCCTTCAGTTCAGAGGCAGACCACCCCGCTTCAGGCCTGGGTCAGTCACTGACATCGCCTCACACGATATTAACAGCCTCCTGAGTCCTGTCTCAGTGCAGTGGTCAGTCGAGTACAGTGGACAAACAGACCAGCTCTTCGTGTGCTATGGCGGCTAACTGTACAAAGGACGTGCAACACTTAAGCGGACTTACTGGATAGTGGACTAGTGGGCGCTATCGCTTGGCTTATGCGAGTCAGGGGCTGGAAGACCCCCCTTAACATGAGAGCTGACTCGACGAGGTCTATCGCCTCTTCATGGACCAGGTCTAAAGCGTGTCTTTAGGGTTGTTATGGTTTGCTGCCAGCTGGTCTTCACAAAGCACACTCGCCAGGTTTTACAAGTTGAATGTGCCGTCCTTGGCGTCTCAAGTGCTTTCGGTGAGTGATTAACCTGACTTGTCTCGAGTCTTGAGTCTGGCTATTGACTCTGTGTGCACAGTTGTTACCATTACGGCTGTTGCCGCTGTACTTATGTACACACTGATATGTGATTACTGCTGTTATTTGCCCTATATTCAGTGCAGCCTGATATTCTAGCTGATATGCAATTTCGGGTGTACTTGAGCTGAGCAGCTCATTGGTCTGGCCTGGTCTATCAGCTGTGAGCACTCCTAGTGGAACAATGCAATTGGCTGTTGTTCTACTCTGTGATTGGCCTTAGCCCAGTATCTTCGGCCTGATCTTCACCTCTCTCACGGCGGGATTGATTCTGTTCCCGCAGCGTCAAGCTGACGTGATACTGAAGTGACCGCTCTCGAAAGGGAACGTCTCTGGTTACTGTCGTAAACCCAGTTCCCCGAGAAACGACGTGACTGCCTCTTCTCTGAACACCTTCGCCAGAATTTACACGCTGGATGTACCGTCTTTGGCGTCTCAAGTGCTTTCGGTGAGTTAATTCCTCACTCAATGTACTGAGAACTGTTCTAGTGTTTGACACAGCTGTTACCGCTGTTCCCTCTGTGTATACTTTCATACTTGAGTGCTTATTGTGTTGTGTTCTGCCCTGGTTTCAGATCAGCCTTTGTTTTCATTGTGTTGTATATGCAAATTTTGATGGGGTCGCAGCTGATGTTTCATTGGTCTAGCTTCGCCTACCAGATGTGAGCACTCCTAGCGGCGCTACTATTGGCTGACGTTCTGTCTCTTCTGTGGCTGGTGTAGCTTGGCCCTGTTTTCTCCGGGCTTATCTTCACTGCTCTCAAGGCGGGATTTAATACAGTTCCTGCAGCGTCATAGCTGACGCAATGTTGAGTTACCGCTCTCGAAAGTGAACGTCTCCAGTTACTACGTAACCTCGCTTCCCTGAGAGGCGGGAACGAGGCATTGCCGCCGTGTTTGCTGTTCGATCAGCTGTGCAAGCGTTCAGTCGTGATTCTGACGCAATTGCCCAATGCATTTTTTACTGCCCCAAGCCTGTCAGTATTCGCAAACTTTGCGACAATTGGCCAGCTGTTCCAAGCTGGCGTTAGCCTATAAGATTTCAACTAAAGTGGAGAAGGGAGGAGTTCCCGGTAAAATGCCTTATTTAATGCCTAATGGGTAATTTCCACACTTTAACCATTACCCTCACTTAAAAAAACCTCAATATACAACTTTATATCATGGTGTGTCTGAATGCGAGATCAATGGAGTGGTAGCTGATGATGATAACCGCGTGTGTGTGTGTGTGTGTTGCGGCAGCTGTGGAGGGAGACGAGGAGTGTGTGTCAGTGCTCGGGGAAGGAGGCGACTCCGGGGAGCTTGTTCCAGGTAAATCTCTGGTGTTCGCTGCGATGGAGCTGCTGGTGTTCATCCTGGTGCGACACCTTCCTCAGCTGAAGGAGGAGGAGAGGAGAGAACAGGAGAAGGAGAGAGTCAGTCGACCTCCTCAACACCTGAGTGACGACAGCAGCCGACTGGTGGCAGCGTCCGTGACAGCCCTCGCAGAACTGCCCTCACTCTGCTCTCCTGCAGGTACACACACACACACACACACACACACACTCTATCACACACTCTCACACACCACACCTGAGTGACGACAGCAGCCGACTGGTGGCAGCGTCAGTGACAGCCCTCGCAGAACTGCCCTCACTCTGCTCTCCTGCAGGTACACACACACACACACACACACACACACTCTATCACACACTCTCACACACACACCTGAGTGACGACAGCAGCCGACTGGTGGCAGCGTCAGTGACAGCCCTCGCAGAACTGCCCTCACTCTGCTCTCCTGCAGGTACACACACACACACACACACACACACACACACACACACACACACACACACACACACACACACACACACACACACACACACACACACACACACACACACACACAGGGGCCTTAGGGTGTAACATATGAAACATGATAGGCAGTGTATCTCAGTGTAGTTGTGTGTGTGTGTAGGGAGCATGACGATCCTGCCGACGGTGCTGTTCCTGATCACTGGAGTTCTGCGAGAGACAGCGGTGCAGACGGTCGATCGCTCCGTCCCGGCGCCGGTGTCTGCGGCTCTACAGGCCCTGAAGACCCTCCTCAGCCTCGAGCAGCCCGGAGCCCAGCGCTGATCCGCAGCAGCCTGGCCTCCGTGCTGGAGTTCTCCCAGCCCGGTGTGTGTGTGTGTGTGTGTGTGTGAGTGTGCGTGTGTGTGTGTGTGTGTGTGTGTCCGAAGCCCTGTGCTGATCCGCAGCAGCCTGGCCTCCGTGCTGGAGTTCTCCCAGCCCGGTGTGTGTGTGTGTGTGTGTGTGTGTGTGTGTGTGTCCGAAGCCCTGTGCTGATCCGCAGCAGCCTGGCCTCTGTGCTGGAGTTCTCCCAGCCGGTGTGTGTGTGTGTGTGTGTGTGTGTCCGAAGCCCTGTGCTGATCCGCAGCAGCCTGGCCTCCGTGCTGGAGTTCTCCCAGCCCGGTGTGTGTGTGTGTGTGTGTGTGTGTGTGTGTGTGTGTGTGTCCGAAGCCCTGTGCTGATCCGCAGCAGCCTGGCCTCTGTGCTGGAGTTCTCCCAGCCCTGTGTGTGTGTGTGTGTGTGTGTGTGTGTGTGTGTGTGTGTGTGCGCCCGAAGCCCTGTGCTGATCCGCAGCAGCCTGGCCTCTGTGCTGGAGTTCTCCCAGCCGTGTGTGTGTGTCAGGGTTCCTGCGGGGTCTTAAAAAGTCTAAAATTCTGACCTTTAAATTTAAGGCCTTAAAACGTCTTAAAAACGGCCAGATTTTCATCCGAGGTCTTAAATTTAATTTAGTCAGTTCTTAATAAAGGTTTTTACCCTCGTTCATTTCCTGAAATGCTGGCCACAGAAAGTTATTACAAAGTAGCAAAAAAGTATCGAGTCGTAGCCTACAAAGCGGAGCTCTACAGGGGTCTCCAACACTGCGCTCGTGCCCTGATTGGCGGTAGATACCAAAGAGGCCGTTCTCTTATTGCGTCTTTGCGCGCTCATGTTCGTTATTTCAAATTTAGGCACGCGGCAAGCGCACTCATATTAGAAGCAATGCGGCCGTTTTTTCCATGCGGAGCGAGATAAAAAAAAAAAAGCTAAACTTTTCAGAATTCTACAAGCGCACCGCGGGTCATGTGACAAGAACCAACCAATCCGCTTCACCCTTTCCGTAACAACATTGAAAGCTCAGTCAACATGAAGGATGGGGGTTCACCGTGCACCCAAACACTGCAGGTGTTTTTCTCTTCTCCGTCAATAAATAATGGCTACAGCAAGCGTTTATCAGTGGAAATCATCAGCTAGCTACTGTCGTTGTGGAGAGCGCGGTGCATGGTTGCATAGCAACGACAGACGCAAGGGGACCAAATCGGACCAAATCTTACTATAATAATAAAAGATAAGCTAACCTGCATTGTAAATGTCAGTAATTTATCTTTTTTTGACACATTAATTCTATAAAAAATTATTTAAAGGCTGAGATACGTGAGGTTTATCTTTTTATAAAAACCTTTTTTGTCAAAACTTTATTTGAACTTGTACATGTTAGTAGATAACATGTTGCAAGACACTCTTTTAAAAATCTAGCCATCATTTTTTTATGTTATTATTTTAATGTTTATGTAAACAAAAAGTGCATATTGATGCTAATTTTATTTGTTATTTGCTGGTTAATGCGTCATGTAGGTCTTAAATTTAAATCTTTATGATCTTAAATTTGACTTACTGAAACCTGCATGAACCCTGGTGTGTGTGTGTGTGTGTGTGTGTGTGTGTGTGTGTGTGTGTGTGTGTGTGTGTGTGTGTGTGTGTGGTGTGTGTGTGTGTGTGTGTGTGTGTGTGTGTGTGTGTGTGTGTGTGTGTGTGTGTGTGTGTGTGTGTGTGTGTGTGTGTGTGTGTGTGTGTGTGTGTGTGTGTGTGTGTGTGTGTGTGTGTGTGTGTGTGTGTGTGTGTGTGTGTGTGTGTGTGTGTGTGTGTGTGTGTCGCTGTCCCTGACCTCTCTCTCCTGCAGAAGCGTGTGGAGCCGGTGTGGACGAGGTCAGTCTGCTGACGGCCGTCACACTGTTCCTGCTGTCGGCCAGCGATGAGCTGATCGGCGTCTCCGTCCTGCAGAGCGGCTGTGTGGAGCGGTTCAGACACGGACTCGCTTCTGCAGACCCCTGGGTGAGTCACACTAACACAGACTGAGACTTTATGTAGATGTGCTCTCCATACTGTCTGCAGTAGTGTGTCACTCTACTTATCAGAGCACATATTTAAAGTGCTTCTATTATGCGATTCTAAAGGTTCATAATGTGGTTTTGGAGCAGGTGCACATTCATGCAGTGTCAAAACAACATTTGAATCTCATAATCTCCACAGCTCTTTTCTCTCAGTCTCTGAAACGCTTCCATCAAAGATTTAGTATCTCTAAGCCCCGCCTCTCTGAGAGCTGCTCTGCTCTGATTGGTCAGAAAGCAAATGCTCATTACCATATCTGAATCTCAGCTCTTGATCACAGTGATACGAACAGTAACGATGGCGTGGGTTTTACCGTATCAATCTCAGAAAACAGCGTCTTCTCCACATGAACAACACAAACCCAACTCTTCCAGTCTTAGATACACTACAGTGTTAGAGGGCGGGGCTAAGAGATGCAGCTCAGCCAATCAAGCGGGCATTATGCAAATTAGTTACAAACCTATATCAGGAAAAGCATAATAGCAGCACTGGTAACATTTTATTTTGAGTCAACTTTAGACATTCTACTAACTATAAGTAACTTTGCCGCTACATGTCAATAGCAGTCTGTAGAGTATGAGTGACTGTAGAGTGTCTGCTGAATATCTGATAACACTGTATTCTGATGCTCTCCAACTTACTCTTGTTCAGACTCAGGCGCGCTGCTATCAGCTGCTGCTGTCGGTGTTCCAGCATCCGTGCCGGAGTCTCTCGGCTCCCTACATCCACACGCTGGCTCCGGTGCTGGTGGAGCAGCTGCGGAGCGTGGAGCAGGAACCGGCCCTCCTCGCCGGCTGAACTACAGGCCGTACAGGATGGGGTGAAGGTGCTGGAGGGCCTCGTGGCCATGGCGGAGGAACACAACCGTAAGCCCTGGAGCCGTTAACACTATAAAGCCTACTGGATCTTTCAATACGCAAAGACCTTTAAACCTCATCCTTCCCTCGGGTCAGTTTGACCCGAAACTATTTTTCTAAATTATTATTTTATTTATTTTTTAAATTAAGTGTTCATCGGAGGGTCCAAGACCGCAGGACTTTTGTCACACTTCAACCACGAATACACAAAAAAATTTAATGGATTCGAGGAGTTTTATGGTTGAACTTTAAAGTAACACATCCTTTCAATTTGAGCCCCTTAGGAATTAATGTAACGTGAGGAATCTTCAGTACACATAGAAAACCCTAAAAATGCTCAAAATTCAGACTTAGGGTGCTTTCACACCTGCCTTGTTTAGTTCGGTTGAATCGCACTAGAGTTCGTTTTCCAAATTGGTGCGGTTGGTTTGGGCCGGTGAGAATGCAGCAATCGCACTCGGGTGCGCACCAAAAGCGGACCAAACAAGCGTACCGAGACCTCCTTGGAGAGGTGGTCTCGGTACGCTTTCAAACGAACTCTGGAGCGGTTTGTTTGTGGTGAGAACGTGATCCGACCCCGAACAGACCCAACTGCCAAATAACTGCGCATTTTTGGACTAAACCAGCTGCCGTAGTCAGCGCCGCTGTTAATTATGTCAATGTTTAGCAACATTAATGCACGCGTTACCGCCTCCTGAAGTGACTCGCCGCGTGCATTGCATAAAACATTATTTTCAAGCCGCATTCTCGCTTCATTCTCAAATGTTATTGTTTGCCTAAAGTGGTGTAGACAAACTAATATAATAAACTATGACCAGGGATACAATCAGCCCACAAAGTCATTTCTCCACAGTAAAAAGCGGCGTGTTGTCTGCCGGATTTTCCTCCTCTTTGTTTACTTCCGTCAGTTCTGTTGGAATTTTCCTGCACGTTAATTCTGACAATCAAAGTGCAGTTATGAAAATACGTTCAAGACCCATCTGGCCAACGAGTGATGTGGATGTTGTCACGTGACTGCATTTTGGTTCGTTTCATAAACTGATTCGGACCAGAGCAATCAGTGTGGTGTGAAAAGGAACCAAAACGCCTGAAAAATGCTACAAAGTATAATTTTTCTCCCTTGGTCCGGACCAAATGAACCGAACTACAGATGTGAAAGCACCCTAAAAATGCTAAAACTTTACATTTATGTTTGTCTACATGTGTATCTAAATGCACACTGAAGAGAAATGACTTTAGGACCCAGCGGAACAGCTCATCTGCTCCATATAGAGATATAAGCCCATCTAGAGTCATGAAATATCATTATATTATTATTTCCCACAAGAGGTCAGCAAAGACACACAATGTAAGATTTATATTTAGAGCTGAATTAAAAGGGTTATGCAGGAAATTGAGTTAAAAGAATGTGAGGAATGTGCTGAAATTACTATTTATTTATTATTATTTTAATTTTTTTTATTTAACCTTTATTTAACCAGAAGTCCCTTGAGACAGAATCTCTTTTCCGAGGGAGACCTGGCCAAGACAGCACACCAGTTACAATTTAAATACAAATACAACATAATCAAAACATCCAAACAAGCATCACATAAAAAGGAACAGGTCACATATGACAGTTACATTTTAATCAGTTATATGGCATTTTAACATGGTCTTGAATTCTCTTAATGGGACAAAATCATTTAGATGTAGCAAGTTTTGCAAAATATTCCAAGACCATGGCGCAAAGTAAAAGAAGGCTTTCTTCCCCAGCTCAGTAAAAACCCTTGGAACCTGGTAAGAGAGCCACCTGGTGGAACAGAGATGAAAACTGCTGGAATTCTTCTTAAGAAGATCACATAAATATGCCGGCAGTTTACCCAACATGGCCTTGTATAGAAAAATATACAAATGAAATTGTCTACGTAGACTTAGTGACGTCCAACCAATCAGTTCATACAACGTACAATGATGAGTACGGGAACCAGAGTTAGTTAGAAAGCGCAGAGCACTGTGATACACAGAATCTAAAAAGTGAAGAGTACTAGAGGCAGCATGCATGTAAACAATATCACCATAGTCCAAAACACTTAAAAAAGTAGTCTGCACAAGTTTTTTTCTATCTAACAAATTGAAACAAGCCTTATTCCTAAAAAAAAAAAAACCCAGTCTTAGTTTCAGTTTTTTTACAAGCTTTTCCACATGAACTTTAAAAGAAAGTTTGTTGTCCAGCCAAAAACCTAAATACTTGTATGATGAAACATTTTCAATTAAGTCCCCATTTAGTGTATTAATAATTATATTATCTGGGGATTGGGAACGAGCCCTTGAAAACGTCATAAATTTGGTTTTCTTAGTATTTAGCACTAACTTAAGGCCATGTAGTGAGACTTGAAGGTGTTGAAAGGCTAATTGAAGGTAATTTATGGCTTGGTTCAATGAAGGGGCAACTGAGTATATCACAGTATCATCTGCATAAAGATGCAGTTTAGCAGTTTGCACATCCTTTCCAATATTATTTATAAATATAGAAAATAAAATAGGGGCTAAGATCGAGCCTTGTGGAACACCCTTGGAAATCTCTAAAAAGTCTGATTCAAGACCATCTACAGAAACACATTGCGTTCGTTCTGTAAGATAATTCTTGAACCAATTGATAGCTGTGTTTCCTATTCCAATGTTAATTAATCTATTTAGCAATAGTTTATGAATAGGTTATGATTATGTATTGATCTAATCTAGTCATTTAAAGCTAAATTAAATAAAAAATCTCCAAAAAAATTGCATAAAAAAATAAACAAAATATGATCAAATTGGAATAAAATAAGCTTTCTGGACTAAAAGCAAATTATCATTTAGGGCTTTGGGTCATTTTGACCCGTGAGGGAAAGATGTGTTAAAAAACCTAAAATGCCCAAAATTCAGGTAAAAAATGCTAAAACTTTACCAATTTATTTATTATTTGTTGATCAAATCTACCAATTTAAAGCTAAATTAAATAAAAAAATCTGCAAAAAAATCAGTTGCATAAAAAAAATAGAAAAAATATGATCAAACTGAAATAAAAATAAGCTTTCTGGACGAAAATCAAGTAATTTCTGGACTAAGTTAAGTATCATTAGGGCTTTGGGTCATTTTGACCCGTGAGGGAAAGATGTGTTACACAGTGCGGGGGAAGAATGAAGGATGATCCAAAATGCTGTCAAATCTTTTAAAAATACTAAAGCCAAGTTTGATCACTATATTAACATAAAAATTCAATTGAGAGTACAAAAATGAGCGGCTTCATGTCAAAGCGGTCTGTGTCCCCCAGGAGTCCAGTTACTGGCTCTGCTGGTCCCGACGCTGATCTCATACCTGCTGGACGAGACGAGCTTCCCCACGGCCCCCAGCGGCTCCACAGGCCTGCACGAGTTCGCCCTGCAGAACCTGATGCACATCGGCCCTCAGTACCCCGGGGCCTTCAAGACCGTCATCGGGGCGGCACCAGAACTCAAGACCCGGCTGGAGGCGGCCATCAGATCCACACAGGCCAACAGCAGAGCGCAGGCGGCGGCCAGACAGCCTCAGCCCAGCGTCCAAGCGGCGCCCACCATCAAACTCAAGACCAGCTTCTTCTAGTCCACGTCTGGAGCTGACGTCCACGAGTTACAGTGACACTCATAATCAGAAGGATCTGTTACAAGCATTATGGGAACATTTCAAATGCACCTTAAGTCAAACTTAATAACCTACTTTTGAAAGCTCACGTTACACTGCTGGAAATAGAAATCCCCATCTACCTGAATATTTCCATGAACACATTCCCATGTTGTTGTTTTTTTTAACTGTGTTGCTTTTTATTATTTTCTATCTGATCATAATTTAAGCCTCATATTTATCACTTTTCCAGAAATGTCACAAAAATGTGTGTTTTTTTGGTAAATAATGATCATTGTTTTAAAGATTCAAGTATAAGTACTTGACTTCTGCTGTGATTGTCTGAGTCGCTGGTTAAATGTTGCATTCTGGGAGTCTATTGAACATTTTAGAGTTGCTCATTGCTGGAGTTCTTGTTTGAGCTTTTAATAACTTGATTGTCTGCCTTTCATTCATTAAATAAAAATATATAATATATGCACCATTGCCTGTCATTCAAATAATGTCCCAATCAATAACCGCCCATGAGAGACTGGTTGAGCTGCACAGTTCTCATATAATCAAGCTATCGGGTGTAAAGCCTGAGATATAGCGTGATGTCCTCGTCCTGCAGATGATCATTGGTTAGGGATTAGTGTTTGTAGACAATCAGAGGTTTACCGAAAGCATCATTAGCCAACTTACGTCGCAAGTTCCGTCGTTATCAGCCATTCAACGAGTCTGTGTTTCCCGAACTATTGAACATTCGCAAACCGAATTGGGAATTGGTTTGGTTACAAAAAAACACAATGTACTTATGGTCATTCAAAAATATCTGTGTATTCCGATGCCATTTTTTGCAAGTAGCCTAATGTTTAAGTCACAAATGTTTAATTAATTAATATTTCACTAGTGAAATCAATTTAGTTTTATAGGGGACATATCATGAAAATCTGACCTCTTTTGGCCGGTTTCACAGACAAGATTTAAGCCTAGTCCCAGACTAAAACGCATATTTGAGCTGTCTGAACTGAAAGTGACTTGCACTAACATATCTTAAAATATGTCAGTGCCATTGTTTTGTCTCAAGATGCACACCAGTAGTTTTTTCTCCAAGGCACGTTTATAAAAGCCACTTAAATGTCCTAATTGAACTAAGGCCTAATCCTGACTTATTCTAAGCCCTGTCTGTGAAACCGGGTCTTTAAGTGCTATAGTCGGGTCCCCGGTGCTTCTACCAACCCAGAAACGTAAAAAGTGAAACCCAGTAACTTAGTTTTGAAGCCTTTCTCTGCAAGCATGTCAAAAAATAAGCAGATTTCGCCCTCCTTATGACATGGGAAGAGGATCTTATTATAATATTACCGGCCCTTAATCTGCACGTTTACACACACCAGCCGACATTTGGTTCCTCAAGCGACGACAGAGACCAGTTGTAACGCGATGGCAGAAGATCCAGCAAAGCATGAAACTGTTGTGTGGTCGAGCACAGACGAGCACTGGACACTAGTGACCAGAACATGTCAGCGCTGTCTTATAAACAACTCAGGAACTGTGCACACGTGTGTAAGAGTTCAACATGATGATGAGATGATCAGTGTAACTCCACAACAACTACAGAAATGTCTCCACTAACACCCAGAAGCTCTCCCTGAGTCTCTGCGTGAGGCTGCACTCGAGTCGCTACTGGTTACTCTGGGATTCTGGATGACTGAGATTGGCCAGTTTGGTTATTTCCAGAAGGACTCTGCATGTTCTTCATGTGTCTGCATGAGTTTCCTCTCTTCCAGGAGCTTCCCCCACAATCCAAAAAGTGGACACAAGAACTTGCCCTTAGTGTGTCTGTGATGGACTGGCCATCCCTCCATGGTTCTTCCCACCATAAGCTCATATTTCAGCATCTAAAAATGTGTGTGTGCTGTAGAGCAGGTTTTCTTCAAGGATGTTCCTGTATCTGATTGCCTTCTCTCAGTTCTTACCAGTCTCCCGGTGCCTGCCGCTGAGAACCTAGCATAGCATAGCATGATGCTGCCACCGCCATGTTTCACCGTAGGGATTTCACCATTGCCTGTTCTACACCAATCATAGTGCTCACTGTTCCGTCCAGTTCAGTTCACATCTCACCAGTCTATGTGGCTTCGGTCTAACCACTCTGCCATAAAGGTCTGATTTATTAGTGCTGCAAAGATGGTTGTCTGACCAACAGGATCTTCCATCTCTGCACAGGAGCTCTTTCATAGTAAACATTGTGTTCTTACTCGCCTCCGAACCCCAAATCCCTTCTTGCCCAGACGCTCAATTTATCTGGACGGCCAACTCGAGGAAGGTTCTGGGTCATGCCAAGCTTCTTCCATTTAAAAGAGATTGGGGGGGCTTTCACACACTGCGTTTGCGTGCATCTTATGTCATCACAAACGTGCACGGCGCATGATAGAAACAGAACGCGAGTCAATATATTGTGTTTTTTATTAATGCGGTGCTATTATTAGCTAATTACAACGTAACTGCGTATCACGTGACGTCACGAACGCGCATCACAGAACAGAGCAAGGCGAGCATTTGTGCTTATAAAACTTAAACTTGTTTATTTATTTGTGAAATGACGATGGTTTCGCTAGATAAGACCCGTATTCATCGTCTGGTGTCGTTTAAAGCCCGTTGAAGCGGCGCTGACACTGTCATCTGGACCTGGACCCTTGCACATGCACAACAGTATAGAAGAAAGAAGAAATATCTCAAAAGACTAATCAAACCCAATGTATGGCTCCTGCAAGCTTGTTCAGGGGAGTTTGATGAGGGTTGGAGATGAACACTGCAGGAAAGTGGACCTCGAGGGCCAGAGTTCAGAACCGCCGTCGACTGCATGTGTTGCATAAAGGTGGCTTTCTGCTATTTGCAAACTTCTGAAACGCACGCAAGTTATCTTACCTTCTGAACAAGTGCGGACCCGAGTTTAAATAAGACAACATCTGTATTACAAACCCCTCCATGTTGCAGTTGCTGTTGTTTAGGTGTATACTTACCAACGCAACATCATTGCCACAGAATCCAATGCAGACATTCCGGAAAACAAAAGAGCGGCACGGACACACACATTGGACCTGGACAGGTGCGATACACAGTGTGGACTTCAATCAATTTAGATCAGATTCCAATCAGATACACAAATAATCGGATATGGACTGACAGTGAACGTGGCCAGAGTGTGGTAGAGCAGCGGTTCAGGACCGTGGTAGAGAACTGGTGGACACCTTACACATTATAGGCAAAGTCATCATCAGTCCGAGGAGAAGTGGGAGGAGGTGAGGATGGTCAGGTGGGGATTTGAACGATTCTGGGTTTTGTATGTTCACCCTGAAACACGATTTCAATCGAGGAGGGCCCACAGCGACACCCTGCACCGGGGCCCCGGAGACCCAGCTGTGTGCGTCAGTGTTCAGAAGAAAAGAGTGTGTGTTAGTTTGGACTCTTTGAGACCCGTGAGTCGATCCCTCAACGGTTCTCACGGCCTCACTTCCATCACCTGTGCTTCATGTCCTGAGGTTCACCCAGTCTCATCAGCTGAGCTCCGCTTCCTGCGCTTCCTGCTATTGTAGGTTTGATTACGGCTCTATCTGCAGCGCTTGTGTTTATATGATTACATTTTGGATTCGGTTTTGTGGATTGTTGTCATGTGTTTTTGACTCAACTTAAAATCTATTTAGTGCATGAATCATGATATTCTAATATTGTACATGTAATAAATATATGAATGAATATATTAAAATATGCTTTTTACCAAAAGTTTGTTCAAATAACAGCTTTTGAATGTAATATTGCAACATTAATGATCTTGCAAGTTGCACATGCATCACAAAACCTAATTACAGTTACTAATTAGTGATCAAGTGCATGGCATAGTTTACTGCTTTTTGCATTGGATTTTTATTTTTTTTATGTATTTAAAAAAAACTAACTAACGAGTTTTTGTGATGGATGCTCAACTCGCAAGATGCATGAGCTTGTGTAATCATTTATATATCAACAGGATCATTTGTGTTACAATATTAACCTCAAAAGCTGTTAAAAAGCAAACCCAATGTAGAGTCTGGGAAAATCAGTTCTGTAATTATAAATGTAATGTGGAGAGGTGCTTGCATACAGTGATCAAGTGCATGTCATAGTTCACTGCTCAGATTCTAGAGGACATGATTAATGTATTAAACAATATGATCTCGAATGACATTACAAACTGGCCTATTTAAAGTCTGAGCACAATGCCTGGCATCAGTGAGTTTATTAAACAGCCTGTGGAGGGAGACACATCCTTGAGCCCGAGCAACACACACATCAAACCCATGAAGCCCATCACACACTCCCGAGCGGGAGACAACCTGTCCTGCGCGTCCACATTCCTCCGCGGCGGTGACGTCACGAGGTCTTCCTCACACTCTCCGGCATTCGGGACCAGACACCAGACCCTCCTCATCCTCCCCGGACTCAACTCCACTCACAGCAGCTCAGGTGAGGTTCAGCAGTGTGAAGTATGAACTTCGATTAAACCCAGTTTGTTCATTTTATAGCTAGAACAAACATGATTTATTAGATTTTTTTAAAATAAAAGTGTGTTAAACAGTGATGTCTTTGCGTTTTGGGTCTGAAGTGAACTCATAAACAGAGCTTTGTGCAGAAACAGAGTCATATTGTGTAATATCGTACAACAAGTATGCGACTGATGCGCTGAACGCGTTGTTTAAGTGTTTTATGGCTGCGTATTGTAAATAGTTGCATTTTAAAAGACAGAAGTGTGCGACTGGAGCTGAGCCAATGAAAGCAGAATGAAGTGTCCTCACATGTTCAGCTGTGGTGATGTAAGTACAGGTGTAAGTGTTGTTTTGGTGTGTTTTAACTCATGCAGAACCAGTATGATGTTGGGAATCCTCCTGGTAATGACAGCTGTGTCCTGCGCTGCTTCTCAAGAGGCAGAAGAGCCTGTGTCATACACGGCAAGTGCATTATTCACATATTCATTAATATGTCTTATTGATTAATCATACATGATTTCCTGGATCAACATCTTTGTTGTTACGGTTAGGGTTAGGGATAGGGATAAGTTACGGTTAGGGATAGGGTTAAGACTAACATTTTCAGTCAGGAATGTTGTTCCAGGATAAATAAAACATGTTGATTCAGGAACATGTCTTATTTGGCAAAATCACGTTACCATTAATCGCCTGATCATGTTTATTCAATCTAATTGCAATTATTTGAGATAACCACAATCATTTTGCAAGTTAATTTAAAATTACATTTTGCCATTAAAATAAGGAGATAATAAATGATCATGAAATGGCATCAGACGTCCACGCTGAAATAAACAGCTAAAACCACCCTGAGCTGGTTTACACTGGTCTCCCAGGCTGGTTTTATTAGAGGGGTTTGGACAATTACAATTATTATTATTTGTGTAATCTTCCACGCTGGTAAATCTGGGAGACCAGCTGAACACCAGAACACCAGCTTGGCCAGGCTTGAAGACCTAGGCTTGTTTTAACAGGGCTGGTAGGCCAGAAAAAAAACACTTTCTTCATTCGAAGTGACAGGACAGGCCTATTTACATACAGTCAGAGCCCGTCTACGGAGAGCCTGGCCACTCCCTATTAAGTCCTATTGGATCGCCCGAGTGCAGAATGAATGGGAGTCTATGGAGCTAGACGGCTAAATTTGTCTCTTTCACCCGATTGCCGTTGAAAAATCTCAGATTTGATTGTAGGTTTTGCAAGGTCAACATGGGTTATAGGTCGAAAGTTGAATGAACGAGTACCTGTGTCCTTATTTCTTACAGGTTGAGTTGTTGTTGCCCATAACATGCTAGCATTCTGCTAATGAACGCTGATTGGTCAGTGAAGGACTGGTTACGACCAGAGATACCGCTTGATGGCATCCGAAGCGGGAACAAAATGTCTTCTAGCAAAAACTCTACTAGCACGTGTGTTTACCTGTGTCCGCTGTGTTGTGTGTTTACCTGTGTCAGCTGTGTTGTGTGTTTACCTGTGTCCGCTGTGTTGTGTGTTTACCTGTGTCAGCTGTGTTGTGTGTTTACCTGTGTCAGCTGTGTTGTGTGTTTACCTGTGTCCGCTGTGTTGTGTGTTTACCTGTGTCCGCTGTGTTGTGTGTTTACCTGTGTCAGCTGTGTTGTGTGTTTACCTGTGTCAGCTGTGTTGTGTGTTTACCTGTGTCCGCTGTGTTGTGTGTGTACCTGTGTCCGCTGTGTTGTGTGTGTACCTGTGTCCGCTGTGTTGTGTGTTTACCTGTGTCCGCTGTGCTGTGTGTTTACCTGTGTCAGCTGTGTTGTGTTTACCTGTGTCAGCTGTGTTGTGTGTTTACCTGTGTCAGCTGTGTTGTGTGTTTACCTGTGTCAGCTGTGTTGTGTGTTTACCTGTGTCCGCTGTGTTGTGTGTGTACCTGTGTCCGCTGTGTTGTGTGTTTACCTGTGTCCGCTGTGTTGTGTGTTTACCTGTGTCAGCTGTGTTGTGTGTTTACCTGTGTCAGCTGTGTTGTGTGTTTACCCTGTGTCCGCTGTGTTGTGTGTTTACCTGTGTCCGCTGTGTTGTGTGTTTACCTGTGTCAGCTGTGTTGTGTGTTTACCTGTGTCAGCTGTGTTGTGTGTTTACCTGTGTCCGCTGTGTTGTGTGTGTACCTGTGTCCGCTGTGTTGTGTGTGTACCTGTGTCAGCTGTGTTGTGTGTTTACCTGTGTCAGCTGTGTTGTGTGTTTACCTGTGTCCGCTGTGTTGTGTGTTTACCTGTGTCAGCTGTGTTGTGTGTTTACCTGTGTCAGCTGTGTTGTGTGTTTTACCTGTGTCCGCTGTGTTGTGTGTTTACCTGTGTCCGCTGTGTTGTGTGTTTACCTGTGTCCGCTGTGTTGTGTGTTTACCTGTGTCAGCTGTGTTGTGTGTTTACCTGTGCCCGCTGTGTTGTGTGTTTACCTGTGTCCGCTGTGTTGTGTGTGTACCTGTGTCCGCTGTGTTGTGTGTGTACCTGTGTCCGCTGTGTTGTGTGTTTACCTGTGTCCGCTGTGCTGTGTGTTTACCTGTGTCAGCTGTGTTGTGTGTTTACCTGTGTCCGCTGTGTTGTGTGTTTACCTGTGTCAGCTGTGTTGTGTGTTTACCTGTGTCAGCTGTGTTGTGTGTTTACCTGTGTCAGCTGTGTTGTGTGTGTACCTGTGTCCGCTGTGTTGTGTGTTTACCTGTGTCAGCTGTGTTGTGTGTTTACCTGTGTCAGCTGTGTTGTGTGTTTACCTGTGTCAGCTGTGTTGTGTGTTTACCTGTGTCAGCTGTGTTGTGTGTTTACCTGTGTCAGCTGTGTTGTGTGTTTACCTGTGTCAGCTGTGTTGTGTGTTTACCTGTGTCCGCTGTGTTGTGTGTTTACCTGTGTCCGCTGTGTTGTGTGTTTACCTGTGTCCGCTGTGTTGTGTGTTTACCTGTGTCCGCTGTGTTGTGTGTTTACCTGTGTCCGCTGTGTTGTGTGTTTACCTGTGTCAGCTGTGTTGTGTGTTTACCTGTGTCCGCTGTGTTGTGCGTTTACCTGTGTCAGCTGTGTTGTGCGTTTACCTGTGTCAGCTTTGTTGTGCGTTTACCTGTGTCCGCTGTGTTGTGCGTTTACCTGTGTCCGCTGTGTTGTGCGTTTACCTGTGTCCACTGTGTTGTGCGTTTACCTGTGTCCGCTGTGTTGTGCGTTTACCTGTGTCCGCTGTGTTGTGCGTTTACCTGTGTCAGCTGTGTTGTGCGTTTACCTGTGTCAGCTGTGTTTTGTGTTTACCTGTGTCCGCTGTGTTGTGTGTTTACCTGTGTCCGCTGTGTTGTGTGTTTACCTGTGTCCGCTGTGTTGTGTGTTTACCTGTGTCCGCTGTGTTGTGTGTTTACCTGTGTCCGCTGTGTTGTGTGTTTACCTGTTTCAGCTGTGTTGTGTGTTTACCTGTGTCAGCTGTGTTGTCGATGCCTCGAGAGAAAAGAAAGTGCAGAGCGCGAAAACACAAAGTGACTGAAGGATTGCCGTAAAGCAGTATCTCTGGTCGTATGATGTGTATGATGTCATTTACATTTTAAAAGACTTTTTAAAGCAAATAAGTGACTCTAAAAAATCTAACACCCAGCAATGTGCAATTTATTTGCATCTCCTTTCAAATACAACATTCAAACTACTAGACACAAAATGATATCCTGAGAAAAGTGGATTTTGAGGGTTATAGCTCCATAGACCTCCATTCATTCTGAACTTGTCCCATGAGCGCCCTCATATGGAACCAGAGTGGAACTGCAACCAGTTCAGAAGCCGGAAGTGTACTGAGAGTGGCAGTTCTCCCCTTATTAGACATTCTCTGATACAGCTAAATAACAGGTGTGATAGGCCTATTTCACAAAATGGCGACCGAACCGGAAGTAGGGTAGCGATACTTCCGGTCGCGCCGCCACCCGCTACGATCGCCATTCATTCTCAAAATGGAATGTGAACAGCTTGTTTTCTCTAATTCTAATATGTTTATTTTTTTATATCATGAACGTCTGAATTTATAATACTATATGTATTAACGGTTTGGAAAGTATTCTACACGTTTAATAAATGTTCCAGCTGCCCTTGCTTGCACAAGTAAACAGCAGGCCTGGCAAAAGCCCCGCACCAAGGTAACATTAACGTTAAAAAGAAAACAAGGAAAGAAAGTTATAGAAAACAACTTCTACAAACACTTTTGATTTGCCAGCAGTTAATAAGTAAGGAATAATTGACGACAGGCCGTTGAATTATTATAAAAATAATGCACACCCGAGGTGGTAATGCGGTCACGACGCGAAGCGGAGTGGCCGTTACACCTCGGGTGTGCATTATTTTTATAATAATTCAACGGCCTGGAGTCAATTATTCCACTTATACTACAGTTACCACACCTCGAAATATTGTTCAGATGATGTATTTCAAGACGTTTGTAAAGTTTTTGTCATTAAAACGCTCTTGTATGTAGGACTAATTCCTTGCGCATCTAAACTGCATGCTCCGTTGCTAATTCCAAAACGTCATTTTAGAGTTAGTAACGGAGGTCTGAGCCGCTGATAGCAGACTAAAGGCCACTTAATGCTGGACACACGTAACGACTAAACATTCTCTGACTGTGAATGCAGCAGATTTTAAACACCGCTGTGAACACCGACTGAACGCGCTGAACACGCGTAAGTATCAAGTTAAGTATCAAATTACATTCATAACCGGCCTTACAGTAAGTGTGTCCCCGGCTTTATGCAGTTATTAATGCGTTTATGAGAGAGAGAGAGAAGCATGAGCGTCAATATTATTATTTATTTATTTATTCAATTCGTTTTGTTTTAATTAATTCGTTCATTCTTTTTTTCTATTAGTGACAGTAGACTATTATAGGTGTATAGGCCTATCAATACTTATTTATTTGTTATATTATCTTCAATAATTACGAAAACCTGTGCAACAGGACTATACATTTATTTAAATATTCAGTTTAATTTTCTATTGATTATGTATAGGACTAAATACTTTTTTTATTAAAATTAAACTGCATGTTTCCATTGATTGTGAAGTTAGACATTGAAAACTGCAGATCGAGCGCATGGGGCTGCATGGCTTTTCTTGTTATGAATTGTATCGTATTGTCCGTTATTACAGTTGACTATGCGCAGTGATATGGAACTGTAATGCGGTTACAGACCTGCTGGAACTACTTTAGCCGTGCAGTTCCCTGAAAATAATTGCACACCTCAGAACGTTCGTCAACCAATCAGATTCAAGCATTCAACGGCCCTGTAGTATAATAATAAATAAAAGTGCATGACGTGCAAATCAGATAACAATCAAGTGCAATATATGTTTTGTCAGGACATCCCCTTCCGAACACCGGCATCAACACTCCGTCTGAACATCTGCTTCCTCCTTCACAGACACATCTCTTTGCCATCTGTGTCTGGCGTGATTTAACTTCTCCCCAGTTGTTCCATGAAAACCTGCAAGACATGGCCTGCGATGAAGACATCTACGACCGGACTCTCGTAGACTCGTACACGGACTTCATCCTCCGTGAAGTGCTTAACACACAGAAAGTGCCCCTCTTCTCTCGGTATAGCCCAAATCAAATGCTTTTTCAACATTTCGTCGCAAGGAAAGCTGTGGAATGATAAATAGGGTTGTTTCTTCTTTGAGTCGAAACATAAAAAGGTACGCAACAGGACTGGTCGCTTTTAGTCTCCGCATTTGTCCTCTGACTGCTACTGCTAGCGCTTTCCCCGGAAAAGAGTTTACCCTACTTCCAGTCTCGGCAGCCATTTTTGTGAAATAGGCCTATTGTTTCGTTATTACAGCTCATATATGTGTTAAACTGACTGGTAAAAGATTCTGACTGATAAATGTTATTGTTCACAGCAGTGCACAGAAGGCTATGAATATGATCCCATTAAAGAGGTATGCAAAGGTAATAAAATAGTATTGTTGATATAATATTCTCTCTCTGGCCTTGTATGACCAACTGTTGTGTTTCTGTCTTTGAGAAGATAAACCCAAAGCCTACAGTAACAGCAGGTTTCTCTCCGTCTGTAAACAGATGTTGACGAGTGTGCCCTTGTTTCTGACGCCTGTAAAGGGGGCATGAAGTGTATAAACCACTATGGCGGATACCTCTGCCTCCCTCAGAACGCACAGATCTTCGTCAGCGATGGGGACGAATCATCACAGTCATCAAACCCTGTTCCTCAAAGCCCTGTTCCCCCGCTGAATCCACAGACCCACTCAAACCCCAGCGCTGGAGACTCTCGGTGCTCGCCTGGACTCACACGTGATGAGCAGAACTTCTGTCAAGGTATGCTGGCATTATTAGCCTCACTGAGGAAAGCACACAATAGAACATAGATGACATAGTATAACATACGCACATATATATGTACAAGGAGAAGCTTAATGTGCAAAAGAGATAAGAGTATGTACAGTACAGGTGGAAAAAAATATAATCAGAGATTTGAACAGGAAGAGATTTGAACAGGACATGGAGTTGAACAGGAGATAGTGTTGAACAGGATATAGAGTTGACCAGGATATAGAGTTGACCAGGAGATAGAGTTGACCAGGAAATAGAGTTGAAGAGGAGATGGAGTTGACCAGGATATAGAGTTGACCAGGAGATGGAGTTGAAGAGGAGATGGAGTTGACCAGGATATAGAGTTGACCAGGAGATGGAGTTGAAGAGGAGATTGAGTTGACCAGGATATAGAGTTGACCAGGATATAGAGTTGACCAGGAGATGGAGTTGACCAGGATATAGAGTTGACCAGGATATAGAGTTGACCAGGAGATGGAGTTGACCAGGAGATAGAGTTGACCAGGATATGGAGTTGACCAGGATATGGAGTTGACCAGGAGATGGAGTTGACCAGGAAGAGATTTGAACAGGACATGGAGTTGAACAGGATATAGAGTTGAACAGGATATAGAGTTGACCAGGAGATAGAGTTGAAGAGGAGATGGAGTTGACCAGGATATAGAGTTGACCAGGATATAGAGTTGACCAGGAGATGGAGTTGAAGAGGAGATGGAGTTGACCAGGATATAGAGTTGACCAGGATATAGAGTTGACCAGGAGATGGAGTTGAAGAGGATATAGAGTTGACCAGGATATAGAGTTGACCAGGATATAGAGTTGACCAGGAGATAGAGTTGACCAGGAAATAGAGTTGAAGAGGAGATGGAGTTGACCAGGATATAGAGTTGACCAGGAGATGGAGTTGAAGAGGAGATGGAGTTGACCAGGATATAGAGTTGACCAGGATATAGAGTTGACCAGGAGATGGAGTTGAACAGGATATAGAGTTGACCAGGATATAGAGTTGACCAGGAGATGGAGTTGACCAGGAGATAGAGTTGACCAGGATATGGAGTTGACCAGGAGATGGAGTTGACCAGGAAGAGATTTGAACAGGACATGGAGTTGAACAGGATATAGAGTTGAACAGGATATAGAGTTGACCAGGAGATAGAGTTGACCAGGAGATAGAGTTGACCAGGAGATAGAGTTGACCAGGAGATAGAGTTGACCAGGAGATAGAGTTGACCAGGAGATAGAGTTGACCAGGAGATAGAGTTGACCAGGAGATAGAGTTGACCAGGATATAGAGTTGACCAGGATATAGAGTTGACCAGGAGATAGTTGACCAGGAGATAGAGTTGAAGAGGAGATGGAGTTGACCAGGATATAGAGTTGACCAGGATATAGAGTTGACCAGGAGATGGAGTTGAAGAGGAGATGGAGTTGACCAGGATATAGAGTTGACCAGGATATAGAGTTGACCAGGAGATGGAGTTGAAGAGGATATAGAGTTGACCAGGATATAGAGTTGACCAGGATATAGAGTTGACCAGGAGATAGAGTTGACCAGGAAATAGAGTTGAAGAGGAGATGGAGTTGACCAGGATATAGAGTTGACCAGGAGATGGAGTTGAAGAGGAGATGGAGTTGACCAGGATATAGAGTTGACCAGGATATAGAGTTGACCAGGAGATGGAGTTGAACAGGATATAGAGTTGACCAGGATATAGAGTTGACCAGGAGATGGAGTTGACCAGGAGATAGAGTTGACCAGGATATGGAGTTGACCAGGAGATGGAGTTGACCAGGAAGAGATTTGAACAGGACATGGAGTTGAACAGGATATAGAGTTGAACAGGATATAGAGTTGACCAGGAGATAGAGTTGACCAGGAGATAGAGTTGACCAGGAGATAGAGTTGACCAGGAGATAGAGTTGACCAGGAGATAGAGTTGACCAGGAGATAGAGTTGACCAGGAGATAGAGTTGACCAGGATATAGAGTTGACCAGGATATAGAGTTGACCAGGAGATAGTTGACCAGGAGATAGAGTTGACCAGGAGATAGAGTTGACCAGGAGATAGAGTTGACCAGGATATAGAGTTGACCAGGAGATAGAGTTGACCAGGAGATGGAGTTGACCAGGAGATGGAGTTGACCAGGAGATGGAGTTGAAGAGGAGATGGAGTCGGCCGGGAGATGGAGTCGACCGGGAGATGGAGTCGACCGGGAGATGGAGTCGACCGGGAGATGGAGTCGACCGGGAGATGGAGTCGACCGGGAGATGGAGTTGACCGGGAGATGGAGTCGACCGGGAGATGGAGTCGACCGGGAGATGGAGTCGACCGGGAGATGGAGTCGACCGGGAGATGGAGTCGAACGGGAGATGGAGTCGAACGGGAGATGGAGTCGAACGGGAGATGGAGTCGACCGGGAGATGGAGTCGACCGGGAGATGGAGTCGACCGGGAGATGGAGTCGACCGGGAGATGGAGTCGACCGGGAGATGGAGTCGACCGGGAGATGGAGTCGACCGGGAGATGGAGTCGACCGGGAGATGGAGTCGACCGGGAGATGGAGTCGACCGGGAGATGGAGTCGACCGGGAGATGGAGTCGACCGGGAGATGGAGTCGACCGGGAGATGGAGTCGACCTGGAGATGGAGTCGACCGGGAGATGGAGTCGAACGGGAGATGGAGTCGAACAGGAGATGGAGTCGAACAGGAAGAGATTTGAACGGGAGATTGAGTTCACCGGGATATGGAGTTGTCCGGGAGATGGAGTTGAACGTGAGATGGAGTTGAACGTGAGATGGAGTTGAACAGGCGATGGAGTTGACCAGGAGATGGAGTTGACCAGGAGATGGAGTTGACCAGGAGATGGAGTTGACCAGGAGATGGAGTTGACCAGGAGATGGAGTTGACCAGGAGATGGAGTTGACCAGGAGATGGAGTTGACCAGGAGATGGAGTTGAAGAGGAGATAGAGTTGAACAGGAGATGGAGTTGAACAAGAGAGATGGAGTTGAATGAGAGATGGAGTTGAACAAGAGAGATGGGGTTGACCGGGAGATGGAGTTGAACGAGAGATGGAGTTGAACAGGAGATGGAGTTGACCAGGATATAGAGTTGAACGAGAGATGGAGTTGAACAGGAGATGGAGTTGACCAGGATATAGAGTTGACCAGGATTAAGAGTTGACCAGGATTAAGAGTTGACCAGGATATAGAGTTGACCATGAGATGGAGTTGACCAGGAGATGGAGTTGACCAGGAGATGGAGTTGACCAGGAGATGGAGTTGAACAGGAGATGGAGTTGAACAGGAGATGGAGTTGACCAGGATATAGAGTTGACCAGGAGATGGAGTTGACCAGGAGATGGAGTTGACCAGGAGATGGAGTTGACCAGGAGATGGAGTTGACCAGGATATAGAGTTGACCAGGAGATGGAGTTGACCAGGAGATGGAGTTGACCAGGAGATGGAGTTGAACAGGAGATGGAGTTGACCAGGAGATGGAGTTGACCAGGAGATGGAGTTGACCAGGAGATGGAGTTGAACAGGAGATGGAGTTGAAGAGGAGATGGAGTTGAACAAGAGAGATGGAGTTGAATGAGAGATGGAGTTGAACAAGAGAGATGGGGTTGACCGGGAGATGGAGTTGAACAGGAGATGAAGTTGAAGAGGAGATGGAGTTGAACGGGAGATGGAGTTGAACGGGAGATGGAGTTAACCAGGAGATGGAGTTGACCAGGAGATGGAGTTGAAGAGGAGATGGAGTTGAACAGGAGATGGAGTTGAACGAGAGATGGAGTTGAATGAGAGATGGAGTTGAACAAGAGAGATGGAGTTGAACGAGAGATGGAGTTGAATGAGAGATGGAGTTGAACAAGAGAGATGGAGTTGAACAGGAGATGGAGTTGAAGAATGGACTGAAGGAGAAGAAGGTTGTCTATCGTAGGGTTTGATACAAGTTCAGGGATAAAGACTCCCGAACGGCACTTTCCATCCTGTAAATCTGAGTCCAGCTAACAGGCAACGGTTTTCTCAAAGTTATGAACAAACGTTCTTTCAGTAACATTAATTTAACGTTCATTCAGAGCTATCTGGTCTTTATTAGTGTTATAAATGTAAAAAAATAAAAAATAAATACTACTTACTAATTCAGAGAACATTCAAAATTAATGTTCCATAATGTTTGCAAAATTATACAATAGAATGTTTCCTTAATGTTCGTGTATCTAAGAAAAATGTATAAATATATATATTTTTAAACATTTAAAAAAGTTTCAAATGAAAGTCGAGAGAACATTCAGAAATAAAGTTTTTATATCTAATGGGAACATTAGAAAAACATTCTTAGAACATGTCGTTGTTGCCGGCTGTAGCTTTAACTTTGAGTTTTTACCATCTCTTCATGTAAATTAGATTGATGATGCTTTCTGATTTAGAATTCATGACGTTATTAAACAACATTTAATGTGATAAATGAGTGATTTTCCAGACTTGCTTTCACCAAGGGATGCGTGTGTGTGTGTGTGTGTGTGTGTGTGTGTGTGTGTGTGTGTGTGTGTGTGTGTGTGTGTGTGTGTGTGTGTGTGTGCAGATGTAGATGAATGCGCTGACGGCACACACACCTGCAGTGCTGATCAGACCTGCTTCAACACCAGAGGCTCTTACTCCTGCCAGTGTCTTCTTGGATACCAGAAGCACAGAGAGCAGTGTGTGGGTGAGTTCTGAGAGAAAACAACACTGGTGAAAGTGCTCAGCCAAAGTGGTCTTGTGATTTCACTGGTTAAGACAGAGTTTTTGCTGGTTTTTGTTTTGTTAAACTGGTCGACTAACTTACTGGGGTTTCCTTGTCCATTCGGGAAAAACGTACTAGCCTGTGAAGCTTGTTAGTAGTATTTTAATCAGTGGTAGAAATGTTGCAGATTGACTGGCGAGACTCTAGAAGACTGGCGAGAACACAAAAATGTTTCTGACTTTCAATCATTTTCTCTAATGTCTCTCATGTCTACAATGGTAAATAAATACTTTGGTTTATTTTTATATTTCCTTCAAATGATAAGCTTTTTAAAAGTCAAATAAATTAAGATGAATATGGTCTTTCAAAATAGTCTGATGCACCGAAATTAAAATTCCTGGCCAAAAAGGAGACACATTTCTTTACTTTTTTTTCCTAAAAAATATTTCCAAATGTTCCCCATAATGAATGAATATTGGTTGGTAACAATATTTGCCAGCATTTTCTGTCATGCACACTAAAGCACTTATTGTGTTCAAAACAGACATTCTTGTCTACACTTATGAATTTAGCAGATGCTTTTATCCAAAGCGACTTACAAAAGCAATTTGTCACAGAGCCAACAATATTCGTAATAAACATTGCCAGTTCTGTTAGACAGCTAGATTAGGAAGCAAACTAGAGCAGTGCATGCATTCCTGTGGATCTGTGGATCTCTTGCATGCATGTGTGGAAGGTTCAGTTTCTCATCAATCATCAACGTGAACTATCCGACTAGACATCAGACTCTGTTAAGACTGAAGACCCATGCAAATGTTTCATCAGATTTGGTCTATCAAACAATAATCAAGAACAAAATGGAGATGTTACCATTATCACCCTGCAAAACTGTCAAGATGGAAAATCGGTTATATGAGCAGTGTTTGTGTGAACCTCTTTGCAGATAGAAACGAGTGTGTGCTGTCACACTTCTGCATGCACACATGTGTGAACACCGCTGGCTCTTACTACTGCGAGTGCAATGATGGATACCAGCTCGCCAGCAACAACCACAGCTGTGTAGGTGAGATACAGACCAGACCTGGCCTTCTGTGTGTGTGTGTGTGTGTGTGTGTGTGTGTGTATGTGTGTGTGTGTGTGTGTGTGTGTGTGTGTGTGTGTGTGTGTGTGTGTGTGTGTGTGTGTGTGTGTGTGTGTGTGTGTGTGTGTGTGTGTGTGTGTGTGTGTGTGTGTGTGTGCAGATGTAGATGAATGCGCTGC
Organism: Phoxinus dragarum; assembly: GCA_033366665.1. Taxonomy (NCBI): domain Eukaryota; kingdom Metazoa; phylum Chordata; class Actinopteri; order Cypriniformes; family Leuciscidae; genus Phoxinus; species Phoxinus dragarum. Next base: position 151,410 of record JARPMJ010001150.1, on the reverse strand, counting down.
CAATGGATTAAAATAGCATGGGATTAAAGTGGATTGTTGGAGTTAAGATGGCGGGTCAAGTGCTTTTAAGTGTCATATTCACTGTAGAATATTCAATATTGAGCAACATACAGGAAGCTTTCATATATTTTAGAGTAATAGATTAAATAATAGACACAGTTGGTTACTCTTATGATCACTGTGTCAATAATATAAAGTGAAATAGATGTCCTTAAGATAAATGGACAAGAAGTCTCTCAGATTAGCATGCTTCAAAGTTCTGCCAAGAATTTGATTTCAGATCTTTCACAAAGGAATTTAAAAGGTCTTGTGGAATGGACAGAAGCAAGAGGAGCATCAAATTAAAGGGGAATCTGTTAGCACAACATATTTTAAAAGGAGAGAGAGCACTTGGGATCAATTCCAAGGTTTCAAAGCTGTCATTTGCAAACCAACATTGTTCAGTTGTTCTGAGAACAGTAAGGAATGTGAAACTTTAGAATGATGCCTAACTTGTGAATCAAAGCATGAAAATCTTTGCCAATAAAATATGTTCTTTGATCAACAACATGATAAGGAATTCCTTAGTGAGGAAAGGTTTCCTGCAAAAGCATTTGTACATGAAAATCATGCACTCAGTGGAAACTGAAGAACATACTGATCAGAATGGCTCTTAGGACCAGTACAAACACACCGAATGTGTCCAAGGTCCTGCAGGGAAAGATTTGGTTGAGCCACATGACAGAAGAGCAGAAGAATGTTTCTTTTATAATCAGTTCAAAAGATGCATGTGGTGACCAACTGTAACTAAAAAACGAGGAATCTCGATTTTGCTTCTAGACTCTGTATAGAAATTCACTAAAGAACAACTTGAGGAAATATGGCCATGTATATATGTGGATCACCCCCTACTAATCAAAACATTTATAAATTCATTTAATGCAGATTTATTTAGAAACGAAACTGCTGTGTGTTGCTCAAAGATATACAATGGTTCTGTTGTGGCCTTGTTTGAGAATATTTTCAGTGGCAAAATAATAATAATAATAATTCATTACATTTATATAGTGCTTTTTCTCAGCACTCAAAGCGCTTTACATAGAAGGGGGGGAATCTCCTCAACCACCATCAATGTGCAGCATCCACCTGATGATGCGATGGCAGCCACATTGTGCCAGAACGCCCACCACACACCAGCTTACTGGTGGAGAGGAGACAGTGATGAAGCCAATCAGTATATGGGGATGGTTAAGAGGCCATGATGGACAGAGGCCACTGGGAAAATTTGGCCAGGACACCGGGGTTACACCCCTACTCTTTCAAAAGACATCCTGGTGATATTTTTGTGACCACAGAGGGTCAGGACCTCGGTTTAACGTCTCATCCGAAGGACGGTGCTCTTTGTCAGTATAGTGTCCTTGTCACTACACTGGGGTGTTAGGACCAGCACAGACCACAGGGTGAGAGAGAGTGCTGATATTTAGTATTTATTTAAATTTCCAGTGGCATTTTTACCTTTATGAGAGTATATTTTCTCAGTGCTCAGGGGCTGGAGCCATTACTGGACTCTGGTCAGGGGCTGGAGCCATCACTGGACTGCTCAGGGGCTGGAGCCTTCACTGGACTCTGGTCAGGGGGTGGAGCCATCACTGGACTCTGGTCAGGGGGTGGAGCCATCACTGGACTCTGGTCAGGGGCTGGAGCAATTACTGGACTCTGCTCAGGGGCAGGAGCCATCACTGGACTCTGGTCAGGGGCTGGAGCCATCACTGGACTCTGGTCAGGGGCAGGAGCCATCACTGGACTCTGGTCAGGGGCTGGAGCCATCACTGGACTCTGGTCAGGGGCTGGAGCAATTACTGGACTCTGCTCAGGGGCAGGAGCCATCACTGGACTCTGGTCAGGGGCTGGAGCCATCACTGGACTCTGGTCAGGGGGTGGACCCATCACTGGACTCTGCTCAGGGGCTGGAGCCATCACTGGACTCTGGTCAGGGGGTGGACCCATCACTGGACTCTGGTCAGGGGCTGGAGCAATTACTGGACTCTGCTCAGGGGCTGGATCAATTACTGGGACTCTGGTCAGGGGCTGGAGCCATCACTGGACTCTGGTCAGGGGGTGGACCCATCACTGGACTCTGCTCAGGGGCTGGAGCCATCACTGGACTCTGGTCAGGGGGTGGACCCATCACTGGACTCTGCTCAGGGGCTGGAGCCATCACTGGACTCTGCTCAGGGGGTTGACCCATCACTGGACTCTGCTCAGGGGGTGGACCCATCACTGGACTCTGCTCAGGGGCTGGAGCCATCACTGGACTCTGCTCAGGGGCTGGAGCCATCACTGGACTCTGGTCAGGGGCTGGAGCCGTCACTGGACTCTGGTCAGGGGCTGGAGCCATCACTGGACTCTGGTCAGGGGCTGGACCCATCACTGGACTCTGCTCAGGGGCTGGAGCCATCACTGGACTCTGGTCAGGGGCTGGACCCATCACTGGACTCTGCTCAGGAGCTGGAGCCATCACTGGACTCTGCTCAGGGGCTGGAGCCATCACTGGACTCTGGTCAGGGGCTGGAGCCGTCACTGGACTCTGGTCAGGGGCTGGAGCAATTACTGGACTCTGCTCAGGGGCTGGAGCCATCACTGGACTCTGGTCAGGGGGGTGGACCCATCACTGGACTCTGCTCAGGGGGTGGACCCATCACTGGACGCTGCTCAGGGGCTAGAGCCATCACTGGACTCTGCTCAGGGGCTAGAGCCATCACTGGACGCTGCTCAGGGGCTAGAGCCATCACTGGACGCTGCTCAGGAGCTGGAGCCATCACTGGACTCTGCTCAGGGGCTGGAGCCATCACTGGACTCTGCTCAGGGGCTGGAGCCATCAATGGACTCTGCTCAGGGGCTGGAGCCATCACTGGGCTCTGCTCATGGGCTGGAGCCATCACTGGACTCTGGTCAGGGGGGTGGACCCATCACTGGACTCTGCTCAGGGGGTGGACCCATCACTGGACTCCTTTCAGGGGCTGGAGCCATCACTGGACTCTGTTCAGGGGCTGGAACCATCACTGAACTCTGCTCAGGGGCTGGAGCCATCACTGGACTCTGTTCAGGGGCTGGAGCCATCACTGGACTCTGGTCAGGGGCTGGAGTCATTACTGGACTCTGGTCAGGGGCTGGAGCCATCACTGGGACTCTGCTCAGGGGCTGGAGCCATCACTGGACTCTGCTCAGGGGCTGGAGCCATCACTGGACTCTGGTCAGGGGGTGGACCCATCACTGGACTCTGCTCAGGGGGTGGACCCATCACTGGACTCTGCTCAGGGGGTGGACCCATCACTGGACGCTGCTCAGGGGCTGGAGCCATCACTGGACTCTGCTCAGGAGCTGGAGCCATCACTGGACTCTGCTCAGGGGCTGGAGCCATCACTGGACTCTGGTCAGGTGCTGGAGCCTTCACTGGACTCTGGTCAGGGGCTGGAGCAATTACTGGACTCTGCTCAGGGGCTGGAGCCATCACTGGACTCTGCTCAGGGGGTGGACCCATCACTGGACGCTGCTCAGGGGCTAGAGCCATCACTGGACTCTGCTCAGGGGCTGGAGCCATCACTGGGCTCTGCTCAGGGGCTGGAGCCATCACTGGACTCTGGTCAGGGGCTGGAGCCATCACTGGACTCTGGTCAGGGGGTGGACCCATCACTGGACTCTGCTCAGGGGCTGGAGCCATCACTGGACTCTGTTCAGGGGCTGGAGCCATCACTGGACTCTGGTCAGGGGCTGGAGACATCACTGGACTCTGCTCAGGGGCTGGAGCCATCACTGGACTCTGCTCAGGGGGTGGACCCATCACTGGACGCTGCTCAGGGGCTAGAGCCATCACTGGGACTCTGCTCAGGGGGCTGGAGCCATCACTGGGCTCTGCTCAGGGGCTGGAGCCATCACTGGACTCTGGTCAGGGGCTGGAGCCATCACTGGACTCTGGTCAGGGGGTGGACCCATCACTGGACTCTGCTCAGGGGCTGGAGCCATCACTGGACTCTGTTCAGGGGCTGGAGCCATCACTGGACTCTGGTCAGGGGCTGGAGACATCACTGGACTCTGCTCAGGGGCTGGAGCCATCACTGGACTCTGCTCAGGGGCTGGAGCCATCACTGGACTCTGCTCAGGGGCTGGAGCCATCACTGGACTCTGGTCAGGGGCTGGAGTCATTACTGGGCTCTGCTCAGGGTCTGGAGCCATCACTGGACTCTGGTCAGGGTCTGGAGCCATTACTGGACTCTGCTCAGGGGCTGGAGTCATTACTGGACTCTGGTCAGGGTCTGGAGCCATCACTGGACTCTGGTCAGGGTCTGGAGCCATCACTGGACTCTGGTCAGGGTCTGGAGCCATTACTGGACTCTGCTCAGGGGCTGGAGCCATCACTGGACTCTGGTCAGGGGCTGGAGCCATCACTGGACTCTGGTCAGGGTCTGGAGCCATCACTGGACTCTGGTCAGGGTCTGGAGCCATCACTGGACTCTGGTCAGGGTCTGGAGCCATTACTGGACTCTGCTCAGGGGCTGGAGTCATTACTGGACTCTGGTCAGGGGCTGGAGCCATCACTGGACTCTGGTCAGGGGCTGGAGTCATTACTGGACTCTGCTCAGGGGCTGGAGCCATCACTGGACTCTGGTCAGGGGCTGGAGCCATCACTGGACTCTGGTCAGGGGCTGGAGCCATCACTGGACTCTGCTCAGGGGCTGGAGCCATCACTGGACTCTGCTCAGGGGCTGGAGCCATCACTGGACTCTGCTCAGGGGCTGGAGCCATCACTGGACTCTGGTCAGGGGCAGGAGCCATCACTGGACTCTGCTCAGGGGCTGGAGCCATCACTGGACTCTGGTCAGGGGCTGGAGCCATCACTGGACTCTGTTCAGGGGCTGGAGCCATCACTGGACTCTGCTCAGGGGCTGGAGCCATCACTGGACGCTGCTCAGGGGCTGGAGAAATTACTGGACTCTGGTCAGGGGCAGGAGCCATCACTGGACTCTGGTCAGGGGCTGGAGCCATCACTGGACTGTCCTCAGGGGCTGGAGCCATCACTGGACTCTGCTCAGGGGCTGGAGCCATAACTGGACTCTGGTCAGGGGCTGGAGCCATCACTGGACTCTGCTCAGGGGTTGGAGCCCACGTGTGTGCAGCCCACACTTCTAAAATGGCCGTGGCCATAATGGTCAGCTCTGCATTCTCAAGAGCTGACACTGGGGTGAGAACGGGCTCTGGAATTTCCCTCACTGGAACAGACTGGAGAATCAGTGATGCGCGGGTCAATGTATAAACAACCCTCACCCGACCGACGTTTTCAACTAACCTGCCCGCAACTCGGACCGCAAAAAAAAAAGAATGAAAATATTGTACCCGACCCGCTTCCTGACCCGCATTTTTTAAACGTAGGCTTAGCTAGTAAATGCTCATAGTAGCGTCATTGGGCCATAGACGTAGGAACTAGGGGTGCGGGTGCAGCATTTTTCTGAATGCTGCATGATATCGCCTAGTGTTATGTAATAAAGGCTTGATTTATTCATTTATTTCGTTTAATTTTCTTAACAATTAAGAAATGTGTTTGAAATGTAAAATCTGCATGTGTTTATCCAGTCTAATCGAAGTGTGCGTCTCTCTCCCGACTTTCCCAACAAAAATCTCCCCCCCCCCTTCAGAAAATACATAAAACTGACATTACTGAGCTATATGCGTTTAAAAGTAGCCTATTAAAATGGCACAATGGCATTGCTCAGTTCAACACGTTGGGAAATCGGGCATTTTGTCCCGCGTCAGCTTTTATTAAAAAGTTAATAACGCGCTATAATAAAAGTGATTGACATAATTGATAATATCAGCTCACACGTCATTAAAACAACAATTACAATATTATCCTAGACGATACATATCGCATAGTCCTGCTTGATGCTTTGACTTGTTTTGGAAATTTATGAACTAACTGCCAAATAATGTCTGAAATATATCTTACTATTAACGGACATTAAAAAATGTTTTCAATATTGGATTTGGCTTGTGTTTCAGATGTGAATGAGTGTGATCTGGCTCAGCCCGTGCCAGCATCAGTGTTTCAACCTGCTGGGCTCGTACATCTGCCAATGTGATCGGGGTTATGAACTCGCCCCGGACTCAGTCTCTTGTGTGGGTGAGTGTTTATTCTGTGCTTGATTTAAATATGCTTGATCTGAGCACACACCCTACTTTCTCCATGGCATAGTGATATATATATAGTGATGATTCTAAAGAAATGATTTCAGTCAGAGGGAAAGATAAGTGTACACCATATTTTGTACATCCACAAGAGGGCGTTACATATATTTTTATAGAAAGTGCTGAATTAAAGCAGACATTCAAACATTTTTATATATTAATTTAAATATGCATCAATATTTAACAAAAAATACACTATTGCAATAAAATCTAATGAATTTTTATGGGCCAGTTGTTCATTGTCTGGTATCCATTGCGTTGTTATGTGAAGACATAACATGACATTCTGACTAGCACATAACATGCATATTACATATTTGCTTTGTATATTTGTGATTCATTTCATATGTTTGGGTTGAGTTAGTTAACCCGCTTACAAAGGGCTTAAGTTTACCGATGTTCATTTACTCAACAAAACTTAAATGCATTTGTATGTATTTAAAATTCACCAAATGTTCGATTTCCACATTTTTATTTGGACAGCAGCACAAAATGTCATTCTTTATCATCAGCTAGATTGTTCTCAGCCTTGTTTTAGACAAAGATCATGATGCCTTTAGTCAAGTCACCTGTAGGCAATTTCCAATTCAGCTGTAAAGCAGCTCTAAAAAGACAATATTGTCATTATTCAGATCATATCAGTTTAGTGTTTATGAAATGATAAACTGATTATGAAATGAGTTCACTTCAGCTCCACAGAAGACAATAGTGTGGTTATTCAGCTCAAGTCAGCTCGAGTTTTGTTCTCAGTAAATGGCTTTCCTCATATGTGACTGTGTGTTGAGTTGTATGTTGTCCTGGTGTGTGTCCAGACATCGATGAGTGTGCGTTCTCCAGCTACATGTGCCAGTATGTGTGTATGAACAGCCCGGGTGGATATTCCTGCACCTGCCCAGAGGGATATCAGCTGCAGAGAACAAGAATGTGTCAAGGTATCGGCTCCTCCTTCGTAAAATATAACGCTCGTCTTTGCCTGGCCTTATTTCTCTCCATCCACACCCAGATATTTCACATCAGAGCAAGATGGCCAGGAATTCCCAAACACATCATGGAAACAATGCAGGGCTCAAATGTTGCTTCACCCCCTCTGTTATTTTTATTTCATTAATCGATATGTGAAACAAAAATGCTGTTTATTTGTTCTAAACAGAGGGAAAGATGTCAGATGAAGGTTTTCTGTGTGTATTTTGTACAGTCTTTGTCATGACCAACAATAGGTGTGCTCATGTTAATGGAATTTCCATTGGCAATATTACACTCTTAGAAAAAAAGGTACACTTATTAACACTTTATGCCAAAAGAGTTCTATATAAGGAGAATATTTTTAATGATTGCTTAATACTTTCATGTTTAACAGGTTATCTACATTTTTTGTAATTAAACCTAAATTAATTAAAGGAACACTCCACTGTTTTTTTGAAATAGGGCTTATTCACCGTCTTTCCTACATTTAGATAGGTGCGCAAATGCATTTTTTGTCTCAGTGCATGCATTGTTTTAGTTTGGCAGGGTTTGCCGCTAGCTTAGCTTAGCATAATGAATGGAATCCTTTGTTGCCAGCTAGCATGTCCTGAGTAAAAGTGCTACCGCCAGACCCAGAGTTCGGCTGAATGGATTCGATAACGGTAAAACTCAACGGTTTTAACTCTAGGGGAGCTGGAAAATAAGCCAATTTCCCAAAAAAGTGTAGTGTTCCTTTAATATAGTAAATTAATCCTGAAAAGCTCATTTAAAAAGATGAGTTTAAAGAAGGGATTTAAAAGTAATAAGACAATTGTGCAGATTTAAAAGTGAAAAGCTGAATCATGTACTCTACGCAATATTTATAAGTAAGCCAGTGTAATTGATGAAGAACAGGAGAGATGTGATCAATGAAAGTGGTTCTAGTAATTATGCCGGTGTCTTGAGTTCTGGACCATCTGAAGTTTATGGAGAAGTTTGAGAGGTAACTAAATATGAGAGAGTTACAGTAATCAATGTGTGAAGTAACTAGATCATGTACAAGAATAAGTGTAAGGAATGGATTAAGACAACCGATGCTCGTATGTGTAAATATCCTGACCGAGTGACACTATTAACGTGTGTTTCAAACGACAAGCTACTATCAATGATGACACCCAAACTTTTAACCTTAGAAGACGGGGAAATTATGGAATTATCAATAGTAAGTGAAAGGCTGTCCAAATTGGATTTAGCGGCAACAAGTAGACCCTCGGTTTTATCGGTATTTAGCTTGAAGAAATGTTGAATGTACTGTAGAAAGAAGAGTAGAATTAGGCTTGAAGAACAAATATAGCCACATAGCAGTGGAAATTAATACAGAATTTCCTAAAACCAAGAGGTAATAGATTATAAATAAAAGAGGGCCCAAGACAGAGCCTTGAGGAACACCAGTGGTAACAGATAAGGAATATGATCTGAAGTTGTGAAGTTGGACAAATTGAGTGCGACCGGAGAAATTGGATCTAAACCAAGTGAGAGGGACACCAGTAATACCAATAGAGATTCATTTATCAAAAAGAACTTGATAAGAATTGTTATTGAAGGCACATCAAACCAGCCACCATCAACAGATCACTGGTACTGTTTATCATGACAGTCTCTGTACTATGTTCAAACAGATTGTTTTTTCAAAAGTGAGACAGACCTGCAACATTCTTCATAATATTTTTGAAAGAAATGGTCAATTAA